>OZ010592.1:67965522-68118022 GCA_963932145.1 Acanthosepion lycidas | reverse complement strand
AAAATAACTTTGCACTATCATCAGTTATGAAGCAACCTAAAATTTTACATCCAATAATACTAGCCGCAAACATTGTCTTTGAATTCGTTCTGCGTGGGTATATTCATGAAAGACCCGGTATATATTGATCTGATAAATGCATTGAGGGGGAAAAAATGTAAGGCGCCATCAAGTCAATTTTGATTCCTATCTCAATATTGCCTATCATAGAAGTATAGCAAAATTCCAAACAACACACACACATACATATATATATATATATATATATATATATATATATATATATATATATATATATATATATTATAACATATGCATGTTATAACATTACTACAAAAATACCAACTTTGTTTCAACACTTCTGAAATCTTGTCAAGTAATGTCGTTGATTGCAAAATATATAGTTTTAATAGTCCAAAACCATGTAAACCTCCTCAATAGGGAAACATTATTACATAACCAATCAGAATACAAATATATGATAATTCAAAATAACTGTTATTTTGAATTATCATATTATGGAGTTAAAGGAGAAGAAATGCCTGTAACTACTTCCAAGCAAGTTGGATAATCTCCAAATTTGGAAAATTGATGAAGAAAGCAGAAACTAGGAACAAAGAAAACCACTACTGGAATTAATGAAAATTGGGAGATCACCGAATCCCCAGAACCCTTTGGGTCCACGCAAGTTTCGGATCGAAGTGCATATAAGCAGATTACTTTGGAGCGGTTGGGAAGGGAATTCGTAACGAGTGCCTCTGAAATCCACCTCAGCCACCACCAGATTCTTGATTCCAATGCTTCGAACACTGTCCTCATGAATTTTAAACAATATCACTATAGAAATTGATGCGGGAAGGGTTCATTTTTGTTGTATCAAGAGCTATATAACCCAATTGAAGATCTCTGTTTTTATTTTTCATCGTGAACTTATTTTTTTTTTTAATATAGCACTCGCCACGGCTTGAACCAGCGCTACGAGACTGCGACTATCGATTTTCCACTACTCTGAGATCAAGTACAAAGCGTGGGCTGAGTTGATGTGGATCGAAGCGTCCAGCGACCAGCTTGGACTAGAGTCAGTATTGATCAGCACAGAGTTAATCTCGTCGTTCTAAGACTTCGGGAGCCGGACCAATAAACCTGGTTAAGCTACAAGGTCTAGGCGGCGGAGAAAGTTGTTATAATAGAATATTCATGTATTAATAGAAAATATTAATTTCCTTTCAAACGCCTACAGAATGTTACTTTCTTTCTGATATCGATAGATTTTCTAAATTAAAAATGTCTATATCAAATTATTCTCAGAAAAATCATCTCCAATAGAGTGTATCCTTTAAAATAAATTAATTTCTGATATGTCGTTAGTGTCTAATCAGCACTCTATTGACAAATTCTAATATGGGAAGTTCATTTAAACGTGGATTACTAACTAATATAGGTATAGCCTCCTAATTTCGCAAGTAAAAACTGTTCATAATACATGTCTTAAAGGCTTCTCTTCCTTAATTCAATAAATCTCAACGGACCAGTCTCCACATTTCCGTACTGAATAGGAAATCTTATATTAATCTGTGGTAAAATGTACCAGCGTTCCTACGCTCACGAAATTGCGTTGAATTTATAAAACTACAGCTTTGCATTTTATGAATTTTTTCCTAAATAGCTATATTTATTATTTAATTCAAGAGTTTATTCGTCATAAACTTATTAATATATAAGTGACTTTATCGCATCAGATTGTGTTTTGGTTCATAGTAAGAAAGCCGTTTACTTTCCTTAAAGTTTTTCTTTCTTATTGGTTGACCTTTAACATGTGTGTACTTTGCAAGGAATAGTTGCCTCTGGATAGATGGAGACATCTAAAAGAACGATATTATATATCTGGAAAAATAGAAAAAAGTAAAGGACGAAAAGAAGGAGGAAAAGTATGTTTTTAGCATGAAAGTATCATCCTCTTCTTTTAAGATGTAAATAAGCAACAGAAATTCTATTTTTATTGTTTCAATATGGTAGAAACAGCACTAGCAACATCAGTAAGCGTTAACGCTGCCAATGATTAATACGAGACCGCCTAATAGTAAAAATTGTTTAAAAAATAAACGTAATTATTTTCGTTTCACACAAACTGACAGGTGTTGCAAAAATTCACAAAGCAATGCTCTGTTTTATAATTTCTACAAAACTTATTAAAACTAAAATCAATTTTAGCAACAAAATTCGGTTTAAAGAATTGCACATTTAATAAAAAGAAAATAACTTACTTACGGAAACATCACCAGTGCTGCTGTCAAATCTTACTAAAATGTTAAACTGCGCCCTGGATTCCTTCAAATATTTCCTTTCTTAAAAGGAATACACCTTTCCAAAGCCAACATATATGGCCATAAAATATTTAAAAGAATTAATGGAAAACAGTTAAATAAAACCTTCTATAATTTAAAATAAATAAATATATAAATAATTTATTAAATTAAAATAAAATAACAAATATATATATATATATATATATATATATATATATATATATATATTTCAAAAACATTACTTACTCATTTTTGTTTATTCGACATTGATGTGTATCTTCCATAAACTGTCTTACTTTTCTGCGAAGCTAATGAATATTTATGATCGTTCCTAAACTTACAATGACAATTTTTCTCTTGTATGTAAACACTCGTTACAAAATAAAATATGTGTATTTGCTTTAATAAAGTCCCACAGGTTACGAATCGCGTCCACTAAGTTTTTCTTTTGCCTTTATTCATATTGTTCTTTTTACATATATACGCTATCTGAAATTTTTACACATACGTACATATTTCTTTTCGAAAATTATAACATGTTATAAAATCACTACAAAAATAAGTATTTTTCCCGTATCGAGGGGTGTTTGGTCACTGAATCACAACAAGCTTAGGCTTGTTATTGTGGAGAATCTTAAAAGCTAAGCTACAAAGCCAGCCATAATCGCTGAAATGGAAATCGCCATTGAAGAAGAACGTAGTCAAATACCTATGGGAAAATTAATTGTTTTTTTTTTATTCCATGGGTCTGTTTATTTAAAACGCTTTATTCTACATTAACACCGTCACTTGATAAAACACCAGAAGTGTTGAAACAAAATGGCTATTTTTGTAGTGATGTTATAACATGTTTATGTTATAATTTTCGAATAAATTATATTTGCTCTATTCTGTATTGAGCAAAATATACTTTTAAGAATAGTACTTTTAGGTTATTGGAATTTATTCCGTATACTCCAATCCTATACTTCTGTATATATATATATATATATATATATATATATATATATATATATATATATATATATATATATATATATATATATATATATTCAACAACTACAATAACAGCATTTATTCACTTTCCTTCATTTAGCATTAGATTACATCTCTTAGCATCCTTCATAATTTACTTATGAATATTTTTGCGTGCTTGAAAATTTGAAAACCTAAGGATATTTTAATTCTGTTTTACATACATGTCGCAAATTAAAATCCTTTGCCTTGATAAAGACTATCAGAGGACGAAACGCGTTCGTTTCCCTTTTGTCTTTATTCATAAAACGTTATCTTATTTAATGTCGGTATATGAACAAACCGAAAATTCCTCTGTCAATATATGTATTTATTGCATGGTAACATATTCCAACATTTTGTCTTTCGTGTTCCAATTGATTTAAAAAGAGTTAATATCACTGAATATTATACTCGATTAGTGAGGATGAATATAAACTTGATGGGAAAGTATCAACTTCCTCCCAGGTATACATCACTGCATTAATGGGAAGTATCCATCTACTGCATGACGTGGCAAACTATTGATTGGGCAATGTTTCATGATTTACCAGTTCTTCTGAACTAGATTCATGCAGTTGAAATGCAGCAATGCTGGGAAATTGACTTTTATTTGTTTAAATTTATCTCAAGTTGCATTCAAATTCATTCCTTCACGCGTCTCTTAATCTTCACGATGTTAGTGTATTGATGTATCAGTTCTTGTAAATATTTATGATTGAGTGATATAATTTAGTTATTTGGCCAAAATACTCGAAAGTATTAGACTGTAAAACGTAAAATATATACAAGTTGTTTCAAAATTTATGCACATTTTGAAGTATTGTCAATAAATAATTCAAGCAACTAAAATTAACTATATTTAATTTAAATAATTCATATGAAGACAGTATTTATTATAAATGCATTCTCTAAAGATTTTGTCATCGTATGTTTTCAAATTGATGTCTGTTATGATCCAGGTATTGATCACAATGCAACACCATGGAATAATAAAAAACAATTAATTTTCCCATAGGTATTTGACTACGTTCTTCTTCAATGGCGATTTCCATTTCAGCGATTATGGCTGGCTTTGTAGCTTGGCTTTTAAGATTCTCCACAATAACAAGCCTAAGCTTGTTGTGATTCAGTGAACTAGGAGGATATTCTACAGAACTCCATCTGAATAATCGTTCATTCAGGTACGATCCTACATCACAATGGTAACCCATCTTGCTGAAAATAAAATTCCTCGTTTCCCAAAGTTTCGCTAATTCTTGACATGATAAACTGTTGCTAGGTTACCGATAGGGTTAGAGTGCATATATTTTTTCAGACACCCTATATTCTTTACTTCACTGAATAAAATAATAATCTACAGATAATTATTAATTTCCTACGTTTATTTATATAATAGGCCTAATAACACACATTTACATATAGCTAGTAAAGAGTGAGATATTCAGAAACGTGTCACTATAAGTAGGGAATATATATTTGAGAATTTCGTAAGTACATGTGTACGGAATTGTATGTGAGTGTGCGTGCGCAGGATCGTACAAACCTTACTCAATCCTCCGCTTTTCGCTGCATTTCTATGGCAAAGTTTTGTCTATCATTAAAACTGTTTACCTATAAATATATTTCCTCTTCCAAAATTTAAGCGTAACATTGCCAAAAGAATAACTTCATGTATATGAGTGTATATTGTTTTATATGATGTAGGAATTTTTCAAAATATCTAATCGCAAGATCATTATCACAGAAAATATATTTCCCTCGACTAACTACCATTCTCGTTCATTAGCCACGTTCTATCTTTCGTCGCTCATGGAGAATTAATTTTTCGGAACGAGAATATGTTAACCGTGAGCTTTAGTTTCATAATCTGTAGATGATCGAGTGCTGTAACTTGAAATGAGGCCAATGAAGTTGCTAAAGCGTATATTGCAGAGACGTACGAGATATTTTTCTTCTTTTTTTTTTACATTTGTTACGTTAATGCTAACGTAAGGTTGTAAATTAATCTTTCTTTTTTAATTAGAACAGATAAAATATAAAAATAATGTATTTTTGTTGAGTAATACTCTGGATGATTTAATCATTTAAAAATTTTCAGATAGAGTATATATGTAAAAGGACAATGCGAATAAAGAGAAAAGAAAAAGTGACTCGTTTGGTCTTCTCAAGGACTTTTTTGCCTTGAAAAAGTCCCTCGGAGGACGAAACGCGTCAGCTAAGATGATTTCTTTTTGTTATAATTCATAATTCAATAGGTTTCCATTATTGTCTTGAATATTGCGTTCGTAATTTTATTTGTTCTTTAGAATTCGTACACACATACGCACACACACACGGACGCACACACACATACAAATCTATACAAATTTGAATGTTTTGTTAGCTTCTCTTAGAAAGAGTTAGAAAGACATCAAACTGAAAATAAAATTACATCACGAATCTTTGTTTCAATCTAATAAAGCTTACGTGAGCTGGATAACAATACATAATCACGCGTAATTAATTTTGATTTATTAATCTATCAGATTTGTAGTGGATACTAATATTTGTTTATTTATTTTGTTTGGCGGCCTGAATATCCGAGAAATCTTATTAAAGGAAAGATGCAACCTCCGACAGGATATGCACCTGCGTTCCTCTTTGGAGTAGAAAACATCATTAGATCCGACGTTATACCGAATCTTCAAAGAAGGGCCTCGCTGATTAGTACCTTATAAGCGCAAATCCTTCCTAGATTCTCGAAACATCATTCATATCTTCGGTTTCCTATACAAACGTAAACAAAGCAATTTCTACAGAAGTAATGGGTTTTCTTTATTAATCCGATATATTTTATCCCTTTAAACCCATATATGAGTAGAAGCTCTGTTTATTTATTATAATAGTACATTGATTTATTTTTGTCTACCAGCCTGAATATTTGAGAAATCGTAAAGAAAAATACGCAAACACTATATACAGAACAATATATGCGCGTATGAATTGTTACTATCCAACTGATTCAAGTTTAAAAACGTGTTCTTTCTTCTTTTATTTTCCAAATATTTTATGAAATGAGGAATTGGTTCTTCTTTTTTGAATCCCTAAATACTTGGTCGATGTAATAAGTAAACTAATAAGTAAATAAGTAAACAATAATAAGTAAACAAGTTCTGCGAACATGTGTAATTTTAGCTGTTGGTTCGTGCGTACTGTTGCGAATCGCTTGAATCTCATCACTGAAAAGAATATAGTAGCACTGCTGCCTACACAAACACCAAAGATGAGCGAAAATTGTAATTTTAGTGAACTGATGCTGGGTTTTGGGCTTGGGTGATGTTGGTGACAACATCTGTTCCTCAGGGTCTACGTCAAGCATGTGACCATTGACTTGCATCAAGACAATATGTTAACATTACAAAACACTACAGAGTACCACTTCATTCCCTAGAGGAACTGTTCATGACATCACTGGAGATGTGCACGACAGTGTTGTTGCTTAACTCGCCGACATAGTCCCAGAGATGGCGCACACGGGGACAATGGTAGAAGTCTAAGTCATGGTCACACCGATGACAGTCAGGCAAATCTGCCAAGCCCCACCTGTTGCTTGTCTTGTAATGAAAAAACGACTATATTGGTAATGACCGTGTTAAAACGAATATAACGCTGCCCAAGTGAAGACATGCAAATGAAACGTGCTTAATATGATGGTAATCCCGTTCATCTTGAAGTTTTTCATTTGTTGATTAGTTAATAACGGCAATTATTAATTACTTATTATTATTAATAATTGGTTCATTAATTGTGTCGCGTTCATTAACTGACTCGGGGCTGCTATGGAAGTTTGATGATTTCATTTTAAAATTTAGTAAATACTAATATATCAACAATAGATCCTAGCAAAAAATTAAATTAATCATATACTACACTAAATCTAGTATATTCAACTTAATTCTTCGCAATGATTCTTCTCCCCCGGTTAGCGATTTGCAAAAAAAAACAACATAGATTATAAATTCAAGTGCCCTTTGGGAGATTGTATCTCCAACGAATTAAATAATATTTATGTTGGTCACACCACAAACTCACTTTCACGACGCTTAACACTACATTTGAATGAAAACTCTAACATTTTTGGGCATTTAAAACAACATGCCTGGCCTCACGCACAATTCCGTAAAATCCTTGTCGAAAACACAATTATACTTCAACATGAAAACAATAGACATAAACTAAAAAATCCGTGAAGCAATATACATCAAACAGTTGAAACCCAACCTAAACAAAATCAACTATGGAATCTCTACAAATATCCATAAATGTCTATAATTGGTAACAGAAGCCATTGGTTTATACCAACGGCTTCCCATACTTAATACTTCTCGAATTCATTCTCGCGTGGTCATGTGTGACGTCATGAGCTGCGGTGCCATTTTCACTTCTAGTGTCTTATATGCACGTGTTTATCGTTGTTGGAAGTCATCCATGTAAACAATAACAGACTATCATCACTGTCTTGTCCGTATATTGCTTAATATATTGTACAGCCATTGACATCTTTGATAATGGCTTGTGTAAGCCAAAAGCTTAGATTGGATTAAAACATATGGATCAATATTGTGATTTTCTTTCTTCGTTTAATGGTAATGTTATTAAGCTTATCAGACATTATGAAAAGAATTTACATAAAATAAATAGATAACACTTGTCCATATTATTTAATGAAACATGGATTAAATTGTTCTATTGCACAATCCCGCACTTAAATCGAAGACTTTCTCACTCGTATCCCTAGTCAAAGCCAGCAACATGCTTCTCTATTGTATCTATTTCTTATCTCCTCTACCCGCTCTTACCAAACTTCACAATACTACCCTCTTGGTAGCACGGATCACTCAATGGTAACTATTGATATCTCCTACAAGTATTCCATTAAATAGGGACCCACTATCCATAAGACTACTTTTTTCTGGTACCAGCATTATGATTGGGAATCATTCCGGGATTTTCTTCGTGGCGCCCATTGGACTGACATTTTAAACCTCCCAATTGAAAAGTTCGTCTGCGGTTTCTTCTTGGGTCAAAGCCATCATGGACGCTGTCATCCCTTCTCGGAAATACCAGGTGGAATCGTAATCCAATCCTCTTCATGGTTCACACCAGCATGTTCGACCGCCATATCACACAGGAATCAATATTTCTCGTCATAACATGTGCTTACTTGCTACTGCTCGTAACAAATGTAAACGAGTTTTCGAAGAATCTGTGTCTCTGTTTCCTGAGGGAATGAGGCATCGTATAGCCTCTGAAACCTTTGGCTCTCATGATTATTGACGTCTCTGTAATAGGATACTAAATAAGTGCAAAGTCTCTAGTCACACCCTCTTCAATCGATTTGATGTTACCCTCTGCTGATAAAGTTGATTGCTTTGCCCGTAAATTTTCCTCAAACTCGTCTGGAGTATCTCTACCTAACTTCCTTCTTATTAGGTTGGTGCAAAAATAATGACGTAATAATGTCGTTTTTTGACGTTAAAAAATACGTCAAAAACGACATTATTACGTCATTATTTTAGCACCAACCTAATAGAAGTGATTCTCTGTTGAGTGATATGCATATAACAGTTTCCATGATTTCTATAAACCATCTCTAACCTTGATTCCCAAAAAGGATGTGGGCCACATGGCAGTTCTGTAACAGTCATTAAGAAGTGTGCTCCCGAACTAGCACCTGTTCTCTTTAAACTGTATAATAAATGTCTCGCTGCCTTCTGTTTTCCTGCTTGCTGGATGTCGCCGTATGTTGTTCCAGTTTTTAAGAACTCTGGTGAACTGTCTGACCCATCCATATATAGGCCTATTAGCCTTTTACCTAAACGTTTTGGATAAACACCTATAGCCCCAAATCAATGCTGACTTGGTTCGTCATCTTTCATCACATGGCCTTTTCTCAGACAAGAAATATAGCTTTCGTTTCTGATGTACTAACGATAATTGTGGAAAGAGTCTATCGTGCTTTAGATAAAAACGGGGAAGACATTGACATCTCGAAAGCCTTTGACAGAGTCTGGCATTCAGTTCTTCTCCACAAACTGAAAATTACGCCGTTCCTATCAAATGGTAAAATGAAAGTAGTCCTGAACGGCCACTCGTCTACATTCTTTCGTACTAACGCAGCTGTCCTCCAGGGCTCCATCCTTGGTCAAACGCTGCTTTTAATCATCATTAAAAACTCTCCCGATGGCATCAGCTCTCAACTTGGCATCTACGCTGACGACACTACTATTTACTCTTGTCTCTATAATAAGTCAATCAAAGTCAAAATGACAACCAATGTACAAAACTACAACAAGACCGTCGTAAACAGGAGAAAAATGGCTTGTCAAATTTAACTCCTCCAAAACTAAACTGCACTTCATAATTCATCTGAGAGACCCCTTTCTGCATGGCTGATGCTATCCTCTGACTCATTGCGACTTCCCGGGCTAACGTTCTCAGCTGACATGAGGTCGAAAGACTACCATGAATCCAACTCCAGATCAGCTGCTAAAAAAGTCGGTTCACTGTGTCAAGCACGACAAATTTTTCTCTCGGGAACCTATTTTGCATATCTGTAAGTCTACCATTCATCCATGCTTAGAATATTGATGCTATATATGGTCCGGTGCCCCTGCTATTTTCCTGGATCCCTTCGGTAAGTTCCAAAGAAGAATCAGCAATATTATTGATCTGATATCACGGTTCGGCTTTAGTCAGTTTCCTACCACCATGGTAATTGTTTGGATGATATCTAAGCTTTGGTATATAAACTCTATGAATTTAAGCGCAATACTAGATTGACGGCGAGATCTCATCAATTTACAGTTGAGCTGGCTAGATGTACTCGTATGTTCTATGCTAACAGTTTCGTTTCTCGCACTTCTCGCATGTGGATCTCCCTCCCGACTCCATGTTTTCCAGCCAACTTTAATCTGCAAAAATTTAAATGCAATGTCAATTGCTATCAACTGTCCTCCTGATTGCTCTTTTCCTTTTCTCCTCATTACTAATATTTCTATTCCTAATTCCTTCACACCTTATAACCCCTTGCATGCTAGTGCCCGTTCTGCCTTGCTTGAGGTGATAACGATAAAAAATAATGTCTACCAACACTTACAGATTCCTATTAAAAAAGGGAGAAAATGTAAAAACATTTATTTTTAGCTAGGGATTTATTTCTTTTGCTCACCCGATACCCTGTTGTTGATAAAACTACACGCGTTAAAATCTTCAATATAACAGGCTATGAAATAGATTTTACTTCCAGCAATTCCAGGAATTTTAAAACAGTTACATACTACCCAAAATTATTTGTCATTGTCATAATACAGTTCAAGTTAAATATAAGAGCGAAAACAGATTTACCAAATTATCTGAGAAATAACTAAACTTCTGCTTATAGATGATTTAAAACCTAAAAATCTTTGCGAGTTTTGCCTACACAGTTAAAAGGCATGTGAGCAGAATTTACTGTAGTAGAAACGAAATCCTAAATCAGATGTTCAAAAGACCGATTGAAACACTTCGAAATATACGACAATGTTTCTGTAGAATAGAAAGAAATGAAAGACATATATGTAAGACAGATTGATTTTAAATCTAAACTAAATCCTGCATATGAAATCTAACAATGTTCGAGCTTATAATTCTATTTTCTACTTTATCGCAGAAATGAAAAATAGAAATGCGAAATATGAAAAATACAAAAGTAACATATCAAAACTCGGAGAGGAAAATTAAAACATTAGTGACAAGATATAGAACGTTGAATTTATTTATATATGCATCTGTACAATTCTAAATAAAACAAATTATGAAGTTAAAGGGATAAATGAATAAAAACATAAAATGGATTATTATATGAATAGAATTGGTACAATAATGAACAAACGAACAGTAAGTGAAAAATAAGTCAAAGAACTAGAAACCAAGGGTTTTAATAACTGAGCGTGCTAAGACAATCCCTAATGCCTACGTCTGCAACTAGTGTATTCCTTGGGATTCAGTAGTAACTAAATCTAACCTGAAAAAAATCGCAAACACACACCCGCGCACGCGCACACATACACAATACATATATATATTGTTACGAACCTTCTTCTAATTTTATTTTAAAATCAACACTAGAGTTTATATTTTAGAAGTACTCGGAATGAGGAGCCAGTACATTCAGAAAGTGTGAAAATGAAAAAGTGAAATTGATATAATTAACAGTTCTTGATCAAACTTGCATGCATCTGAGCAAAGATTATGTACTCTATGAAAAGTACACAATCCTTCTTGATCACGTGATAGCTTGATAATTTCACGGGATACTATGCAGACATTAAAGCAACATTGAACTCTCTGAAGTACGTCAGAAAAAGAAAAAGAGTCAATGACATCTTTTCGCCAGTACATATTTGAAAGTCATGGGTCACGTGCCAAACTCGAGGCACGAAAATAAAGACTGGCACCAAGTCACTCCCTCTTCAGAATTCAATCTGAATGGCCGACCAGCTAAACTTGCTATGATCTGCTATAAATTTGGATGTGCGAAATTGATAGAAATCTGTAAAGGTTTCTGAGCTAAAAAAAGATTCAGTAATGTGTTGAGTCAAAAAAATCAAACTCCAGCGTGCTAAAAGAAGTAGATACAACAAGATAAAGAAAGATGCATTATTCTGAGAGCCAAGGAAAAGAAAGATTCAACTTATTCTTCACTCAACCCCTGGAGAAGATGAAAAGTAAAAGAAGGGAAACCAAAAAAATATCCATTTCAAAGATAATCTTTCTACCCAGCAAGGAGAAGAGAAAAGAGAAAAGATGAAATGAAATATAAAAGAAAACAGAAACATATAAGAGACATTAAAAGAAAAAGAAAAAGAAAAAGATTTTTTTTTTCAAATAACAGATATGTCCTTTGTTTCCTTTGCCTGTTTTATCTTTGCAGATTTTGCCTTTTTGTCATTTGTAATTTCATGCAAGTTTGGCACTTGGTCGATTGTCAACATTTACCTTTCTGAAAAGATAAGGTCACTCCCACCCATTGTTTTGTCCCGTAATTTTTATTTTTGTCTCAGTGTTTGGTTTTCTCCATCTTTCATTATTTAATATACCGCAACATATTTAATCTACATTTGTATATTTTAGTAATAAAAGGGTTATTTGTTATCCCTATATTTTTAGCTTTTGTTATTTGTCAACTACCGTGTTTTTTCGTTAATTGATTCCATTTAGCTCAGACGTTTTTGATCAATCAGTAAAGGACCACTGGCAAAAGAATTCCTGATTTTATATTATATGCTACAGTGCCTCCTCTTACTACCATAACAGTAAAGAAGGTGGTACGTAATTATATATATATATATATATATATATATATATATATATATATATATATAGAGAGAGAGAGAGAGACGGACGGACAGACAGACAGAGAGAGACAGAGACAGAAAGAAAGAAAGAAAGAAAGAGAGAGAGGGATTGTTAGACAAAATTAAAAAAATGGATAAACACCTAATATGTAATATTTTTATATGTTTTTGTATTTAATATTTATAATACATGTATGTTTACAGAGAATAAAATTGTTTTACTTCCATGTGGGCTTTCAAAAAAATGGTTTTACCTTAACCAGTATCGATTTAGTTTTCGGAAGAATAAGCGCCAGCACGTGGTAACCTAATAAACATTTACAAATTTTCTGGAACCCATATGTACGTAAAACAAGTTTAATTTTAAAAATTCTCTGTAAACCTATATTTATTATATTTATTATATATAAATATATAAAAAACATAATATATATATATATATATATATAAGAAAAGAGTATAAAGAGTTATGTAATATCCTTCCTCTAGTATGGTACAGAAAGCTGGGAAATCTCCACACATATGAAAAAGAGACTAGAAGTGACAGAAAGCTTGTTCTACAGAAGGATGTCTAGAATATCATGCGCCGAATATGTGAGAAATGACGAAGTTTAGAGAAAATGGAAACGAAAAGGAGATTTCATCAGGAAGAGACGTTTGAGATTTCTAGGGCACATAATGAAAACAGACGACTAGAAAATTTTGATATTCCCACGAATGATTAAAGACAAGAGAGACCGAAGGAAACAATGCATAACCTACGGAGTGAATCTGTAAATGAATGACGGAACAGTTTTTAGAAGAGATAACAATAAGACAACATTTATTAAGAGCTTCAAAAGACATAAGATTGTTGAGAGTTATGACCACCTACACCCTGAAGGGACATCGTACATCGAAGCAGAAAGCTTTATTGTTTACCTTTAAAAATATGGACAGGGTAATGGTCTCAGATTTATGAAACCTGAACACTTGTTTGCATTATTTTTGCAATATTATAATTCTGATCCTTTTGACCATTTGTTAATTCTTAAATATGTTATTCAATTCATCAACTATATTTTCATACTAAATTTCAGATCAATAAATTTATGACAGTTGGTCGAAAGGAATGTGGCTGTAAATTGGAACATCGACGTACGCGCGTCTCTATAGAATTAGTATCAAAATGGCAGAAAACAAACTTGAATCAATAGAAAAGACACTTGAACAATCTGAAATTAAACTTGATGGATGGATCTTGATTGTACAAGTCCACTCATGAAACTACATCTTGTGCATGTACACGGGCACATTTTTCTGCATTGTGTATTTGCCTTTCATGAAATCAGTAATTGAAACTCTGACTTCTTAAATTTGGTTATCGACTGCCAGCAGCAATATATGAACACGCTACGTTAGACGGTAATATTTGTACGTAGGTTACTAGGTAGGTATTGATTGAAGACTTTTTAAAGTTAGATATATCGGAATAAAGTACGATAGGCCGAAAGGAATATAAAAAATAAATTAAGGGAGATAGAATCAAATAAGAGAACGCAAGAACAAAACTTCTAACGAGAGAAAAAAAAGACAGAATAAAAATGTCTGAGGAGAGGAGACACAAATGTGAGAAGAAAGAAAAAATAAATAGTAAAATATAAACAAGAACGGATAAAGGCAAAAAATAAGACAGAAAAGAAAAAATAAAGAATATGTTAATGAACTTATGATACAAAGTCCAGGTTACTTTTTGAATACCTTTGAGATGATGCTCGAGAAATTCTGTTATCGATTTCGCTGCTAGATCAGATATGAAGATCCATTCCTTATATATATATATATATATATATATATATATATATATATATATATATTGCGTATTTAGGCAGCAATCCTTCATTTATGCATGCTTAATTAAAAACAACACACACGGTACTACGGTTAAACATTTTATTTAATTTTTCTTGTGTTCGAACAAGAGCTTTCTTTTTTGGACACAGAGTGTATAGAAACTGTTCAAATGTTCTATAATTCCGAGCGCTTTCGGCTATATTTTTAGTGTGTGCTTTATGCGTATGTTTTTAGTGTGTTATCGAGACGTTTTATTTTCCGAATACGGTTAGCACATCGTGGCCTATTTCATAGTTAATATTGTTAAGAAAAAAGTCAGGTCTTAACAATATTAATTACGAACTAGCCCACAATGTTCAATTTGTCCATTGCTTGTTGGCAAATTGAATATATATATATATATATATATATATATATATATATATATATATATATATATGGAAGGATGGATAGATGGATTGGTTCCATTTCTTAAAAAAAAACTTTTGGTTTGAAGAGATTTGAAAAAATATTCATGAAATAAATTGTAACCGAGGTGAATTTTTTATGTTTTTTTCTTGATTTATGATTATTTTGCTCTGTAACTTACATTGGACTCTCTTTGGCTTAATTTCCTCCTTGAAATTATCCCTACCAATAACAAATGCGCGTGTGTTTATTCATATTAAAATTATTATTTGAAACCCTTCACTAATGTACGTAAGTCCATTAACTATTACTTAGGCTAATGATAAAAAACTTTAAAAACACTATTTATATTTCAACAATAATTCCTCTCTTTATAACGCAATTAAATAATTGACGTATATTACGCATATAGATCGGACATAATACAGTGAAATGTTCTAATTGAAATTTATTTTCTCCAGCTTATTGATTTAATTGACTTCTACTTACGTATTAATGTAACTTCATCCATTCGTGATCATCTGTTGTGCAACATTAACATCTACGTTAAAATTAAATACATATTTGTGCATATTATGTATACATTTTAATTTAGAAGCATAGATTTACCAATATTATATAAATAGGTTATCAGAATTTGACTGATTGATTTGTTTTTTACGGCTTATCTAAAGCCCAACAATATATTTAGATTGTAAGAATTTTTGTGGGGTAATAATGAGTTACTGATACAGGCCCTAATAATTGAGACATAGATGAGAGGAGAAGATGTGGATTTGTAACTTTCGCAAGGGAATTTGCGCGTAGGGTTAACGAGCCCTATTAGAATTGGAACTCGACTGTCCGATTTCCAATTCAGAGCTTTTAATCACTACACCACCAGCACATCGAAGTTTAAAGCGCCTCGTATTCCCAAGCGGTTACTCATCTAGGTATTAACCAATGTTAACGTTTTTTAACTTCGGTGATCGTACGAGAACCAGCGTTTAAACGTGATATGGCTGTAAGCATAGCTGAATTTGAAAGCCGAATATTTCTTCTTGCCCCTATGGTAACAAGTATTATTGATTTTGTATTGGAGACAAGAATTAATTTCCATGGCTGCCATAGGACGTCAGTCTGCGTACATTAAATTAAAGCGCGTTAAATCAGTTTTATTAATCTCAACAAGAAAATGTTTGCATATGTTGATACTCGGAACAATGTGATGAAGACAAAGAATAAGAACACCTAAGAAAGGGAGATGGAGTTGGTTGGCGTAGAAAATAAGGGAATAGGATGAACAAAAAGAGAAATAGAAGGAAAAGTTGAGAAATAAGAACAAGAGGGAAGGTAATAAATAGGAGGAGGAAAGGACATGAAAAAAGAGGGGGGAAAGAAGAAATCAGAAAGAGAATACATGACTATGAAATATAAAAACGTCAGAAAAAACAAGTAAGAAAAAAAACTGGAAATTGGTGTGGAAGAAAAGATTTGGAAAAGTAAATAGTTTTCCAAAGGTGACTACAATAAAAAGCGTGACATATACTATAAAGAAAATAGTTAATATTAGTGAATAAAAAATGGTTACGTCGAAAATTCTTCTGAAAATGTCAAAAGTATCTACAGGAATATAGCTCGAATACAAAGAAATTATAGAGCTTTTTTAGACTGACACTCATTGAATCTGAATTGTAAAGCTATTTTTTGTAGTTAACCAAATGACTATTTAACATCAAGAGGAAAGTCATAACAGATGTTCGTTGTCCATTCTTTTCAATAGAACAAATTTTAAAAAAATGATTCTTACCTATATATATATATATATATATATATATATATGTATATATATATATATAACTAGCCGAGGTACCGACCGTTGCCTGGGTGTACATGGCTGCAATTGTATAACCGCACCCCCTGTATACCCGCACACCTGTCTAGAAATGTCTGCCTGCATCCATACTAATATGCATCATGTTGAAATATTAAGCTACACCCCTCATCTTTTTCCGGCATATCCTTCGCAAGTGTTTGTTCTTAATAAAGGAATTCCATCGATAAAACCTTCTTGTGTAGTCGTTGCTTGGGGTTAAATTGTTTTATTGTTTTAGATATTCAGTAATTTTCCTATGGCCGTAATAATTTTCAAATACTATGGCATTGCTCACAAATCTACTAATCAAACAAAAACAAGGATGAAGCATCAGAGCTTGATTCAACTGCAAGTGCAAACGCATGAACGCGCCCCTCCTTGTTAGCACATTTACTGTAAAGCTGCGGTCAATAAGAGGTTCTTCGGAAATTTTTCCTTTTTAATGCTTCAATAATCCTTCTCAAACTTTGCATCAAAGGTTGTTCGAATGCCAGTTTAGGATGGAATTATATGAAGAAACTACTAGCTAAATGGCAAAAGCCTATTTTGGAAGTAGTTTCTCGCAGTTTTAGTCCGCTTAACTGAAATAATCTAAAGCAAACTTTCACACAAGACAATATGTAATATACATGGCAAATTTGGAAAGAATCAGATGAAAAACGAGGGAGTTAAGGCCGAAAAACGGTCTTTTTTAACAGTTTTTCGTGCTTTTTCGTTATATCCGGGGAAGTGACCAGGACTAAAACGACATTATCTTAATACTGTTTGATGGCAAAATTTTTGTGACATGTTTGAAGAAAATCGGATACAAAATGCGGAATTTATTCAAGTTTTTGTTTTACGTAGAACGAAAAACCCATTTTTTTCACATTTTTGCAATTTTTTATGTGAACCCAATGTCGCAGTTATCAAGTACTCTCCATAAACCTCGTAACATGAGCTATGTTTGCATTAAGCGTAAAGAACATTAGCTCATCCAGTAAAACGTTTAACTTTGCTTTGTTTTTTTTCCCAAAAAATCGTACCCTCCTTCAGTTTTATAGATTTTATAGATGCCAAATCTGAGGGTGCTAGAGATTGAAAATTTAGTTAATTGATAACTTGGTAATTTTGCAATATGTGTGTACAATTTCATTGAAATCGGTCGAGAAATGTGTACGTGCATAAATAACATGCATACACACAGACACACATCTACTGTTTTATAGATATAGACGATGCAGATGTCTTTATCCGCACATTCTAAGTATACAAACATCCAAAATGTTTGCTATAATTCATGATAACAAGCTACATCTCGCCGGCAGAAGAATTGGATTATAAAGATTTGCTTCATCTTCTCACATTACAGGAGTGTGATAAAAGCAACTTTCAGCCTATGTTGGTTGAAGTGTAATAGAAACTTGATAGGAAATATCCATTTATCTAATTCTCCGAATGTCGACCTGACCTAACACGATATCCTCTCTGCAACTAGATAAGTAAATAGAGATTATTTGTCACTTTCTATTGAGCCAGAAAATTTAACTACGGTGCCGTTGAACCTTGTCATTTAAAGGTTGAAATCATTTACAGAATGAATATCTTGAATACAGGTCTATTCTGTAATTCTTATGTCTCAAATGCCTGTATTTGATATTTAATAATAATTGACCTGTTTTTTAATATTTTTAAACTCCTATGTTTCATTATATCATACGTGCAGTATATATATATATATATATATATGTGTGTGTGTGTGTGTGTGTGTGTCTGTCTGTGTGTATATATATATATATATATATATATACGTGTGTATGTATCTATATATATATATGTGTGTAGGTGTGTGTATCTATATATATATATATATATATATATATAGGTGTGTGTGTCTATCTATCTATATATATATGTGTGTGTGTGTGTGTGTGTACGTGTGCGTGTGTAGTATTATTTCGATTTTACATTTGCATGGGTTACGACCTGAAATGACTGTTGTTCTCCCCAGAATCCATAAACCATATGTGGACCTGTGTTTCATGCCAATATAGAGATTTTAACGTTCAAATATAAACTAAAAAAGGATTTTTTTTTAAATCGGTACCACTTTATGCAAGGCATTAATGTCATTGAAACACAAGGGTTTACAGGGTGTAGAAGAATCAGAACAAGAAACATTAATAATGAGTGGGAAGAGAAAAAAGTAATCAGGAGGACATGAGATAGCAATTGACATTACATTTAATTTTTTGCAGAATCATGTTGGCAGAAGGCATGAAGTGGGACGTAGTTCCACAAGCGAGAAATCCGAAAAAATAAATTCTTACCATAGAGCATACAGCTACATCTGCCAACTCAACTGTAAATTGATGAGATCTCAACGCCGGTTTAGCACCGCGCTTAAAATCATAAAAGCCGAGGTACCATAGTGAAGAACTCATCCGAACAATTACCATGAAAGTATTTATAGAAACGACACAGAGAAGCAACCTTACGGTGGTGGGAAACTAATTAAAGACGTGTCGCCAGATCAGGGCCAATAATATTGCCGATTTTTCTTTGGATATTATCAAAGAAGCCCAAGTAAATAGCAGAGGCATCGGACTATATGTGGCACCAATGGACGAATGGTAGACTTATAGATATGTAAGATCGATTCTGGAGAGAATAATTGTCTCTTACGATACACTGAACCGACTTTCTTAGCAGCTGACCTAGCATTGAATTCAATATAGTCTTTCCATTTCATGTCAGCTGGGAACGTTAGCCCGAGAAAGTGCAACGAGTCACTTTCCTGGAGGTTAGCATCAGCCATCCTGATAGAAGGTCGAGAAGTTTATCTGAGATGATTAATGGAGAGAAGTTTAGTTTTGGACAATAATTTTGTTACTTATTTTATCTTGGTTTTCATTTACGTATGTAATTAGGAGGCATTATATTGCAAGGAAAATAAAATAGATGATTGAACTAATTATCAAGTTTCGATTTTCAGCTAGAAATTACAAAAGACATTTTCTACAGATGTTTTAAAAATTTATTGAAAATTAATTCTCAAAATAAAGTGGCTTGCCTTTAGCTTGAAGCGATAATAATGAATAGAAATAGAAGCTTTATACTCGGTAGCAATGATTATAATAATAGCGATAATAAAAAAGTTTGAACAAAATGTATATTTTAAAGAATACAAATGCATATCAACAAAATTCATGAGTTTGTTACATTGAGTTGGAATAAAATCTCGTTTTCTTGACCCTGCATACAATATTGATCAGTTCTGGTACCAGAATACGTAAAGGAACATAGTGAATTGGAATCTATTCATCCATACGCGTCTTGAACTTACAAAGATCGATGTGTTAAAATGTAGAAAGACATCACACGTTTGTTATATTTCAATGCTCTATGCCTTTACTCTCGCTTAATATCTTTTCAGATTTGGATCAGTTAGAGAGGGAATAAAAATGGATCTATTGATGATATTTATATCCCAACTAGTAACATAATTTTTAATCGTTTTTATTCCGTTTTTCTGGAGATATAATGATTCACAATCTGACGGATGCAGACATGTGGTTCTTCAAGATTTCTTCGGAGAATATAACGGTGTCAATTAATCTAAAGTCTGTTTTTGTTTAATTCTCACGAAAAAAAATCATCTGTAAATATTTTACTTCATGCTACATGTGATAATATTAAATGTGAATTTTTCTTGAAATATCAATTAACGTGTTCCTAAAACACGCACACATACATATATATGATTAATTTGGTACACGTACTTCTAAAACGATACAAGAATTAATTAATACAAAGGAAAGTATTAGGTTGGTGCAAAAATAATATCGTTTTTTGACGTTAAAAAATACATCAAAAAATGATATTATTTTTGCACCAACCTAATAATAATAAGCTAAAACTTGAAGATGGAATTTATTGTTTCTTTTAATAATTGACACAATGAATACATAGGAGGAACGTCAAGGAATTTAATAAAAAATCACCTGAATTCAAGAGAGCTTTTACAGTAGATTAAATTCATTGCATTGGTCGATCACCGTAATGGTCATAATCTTAAATTAAACCCTACTTTAATTAAAGGAGGAAGTAATTTACTAAGACCTAATTTACCTATAGTAAAGATTCTTGACTCTTATGACACGTCCGTACCATTTCACCATTCTCTTCTTGGCGGCCTCTAGCGGACCTGTTTCATATCTGATTGTGTCTCACATTACGTCATTTGTGATGCCGTCTATGTATTAGGTTGGTGCAAAAATAATGTCGTTTTCTCACATAAAGTTGAACGTCAAAAAACGGCATTATTTCTGCACCAACCTAATAGGAGATACTTACGATATTTCTATAGCATTTCATTTGTAATGCTTGCACTGTAATTATTATGTTTCAAGATTCGCAGAATATACAGAAAGACTGAAAAGGTCACTGCACGCAACAGATTTAAAGATGTTCCTGTCTTCCCAGATGGTTCTCCTATGATTTGGTTCTCCTGCTTGTGTGGCATGATACAGAGTTCTGTTGCCAGATATAGGATGTCCACCGATTGACACCCGAACACTCTGAAATGTTAGTATTGGAGCTTCCGGTCAGAATTCCAAGCAGTACAGCATGGAATTTCCAAATTTCTGGTGGAGTGAATTGCGCTATAGTGCTCTTTTTTCTCACAGACGGTGCCCAACTGACCCTAATCTACGACAAAATTAAAAACAAACAACACGCATGAGCGAAATAGAAAATATGAAAATGGCGATAATTTACCCATCGCACCTTGTATTTTATGTCTAAGCCACTACGGCTTAGACATAAAATCTAAGTTTGAAATTGAAAGTTGAACCACACGGAACTACGCGCTGATAGAGAACAAATTGGTATCGATTTACTAAGCGTAGCTTAGATGGGACACAAAGCCGAAAGTAGGCAACATCCAGTGAGGATGGAACTCACTACTCAGTTGTAATTAGTCTAGATAAACAAGGTTGATAACTAGTACACCACGTCGAACAAAGTAGTAACAGATAAGCATCAACGTTTTAAATAAGTTTCGCTATCTCCTATCTCAACAAAAAGAAATGGAAAATCCGAATTAGTTTATTTCTAAGAACTGGGACTGAATCAAAAGAAAATAATGCCAATAATAAAATCGCTTTGACAGACTTCCAAAGACCAAAATGGAATATTCCAAATTTATTTTTGTTTTTTTTATTATTTAAAGATGTTACTATATACATTCTGTCTAGTAATAGGAATTCGGGGAATTGTCCTGGAAGGACGGATGACATCAGAGTTGGGTACAGGGAGCCTAGAAAAATCCGTCGGAGTCCTTACCAATACAGATTTCTGTCCGGTTTTGTGAAAAGGTTAACTGCTATTTTTCTCGTTTCAGACCTAAAATATATCTATTAAAATAGCCACCCTGAATTTCAAGGGCTTAAGTGATCGGGATAAGGCTACCCTCCTACGTCGGGACCTCTTGTTGTTCGGAGTGTATGTCGCCGCGATCTAAGAAACCCACTTTGTTTGCAGTGTCGATGTGTGTGTGTGCTGTCTAACGACTTTTTCGTCTATTCATCATACGGGGTCCGACATGCCAGAGGAATTTCTTTTCTGGTTAGGCGTACCCTGGATGCGAAGGTGGACCTTGTTCACATCAATGCCATTATGATTTCTGGTAAAAGATATATTGAATCAGAAATTTATATTATTTACAGGTGTCACTGTATCTTTTATTCAATCTATTCCCTGTGAGTGAATAAAGACTTTGGTTTAAATTTACATTACAGTTACTGGGTTTGACAAACAGAACCCGAGAAGGCTGGAAGACATCAGCCGAAGTGTGTATATAACAATCAATCATCGCAGAAATATAGACAAATAAAACAAAATTATTCTAGGAAAGTTTCAAAACTTTTAGAGTTGGTTCTTTTTCTGATCTAGGTGTGCCATGTTTGCAAAAATTTTTCAAAACTATATTTGCAAAAATAGAAGCATGCTTTTACTCCATGTTGAAAAAATGAAACTCAGAAATAAGCATAAAAATGTTACTTAATGATTTATAGCAAACCTTTTCTTTTATTGTATGGAAAAGGATGAAACAACAAAAATAACCATTGACAAGTGTGGTCAGAAGGAACTTTTAGTTTTCCACCGTCAATTAAATTGGCATATTTTCCATACTTTTCATAATAAAAAAGGGTTTCACATTCACTGGGTTGATTATCATTTCTTGTAATATATTCAGCTATGTACACAAGAGCCATTTTTATTTCATTGGAAAGAGATGGTTCTAAATTTTCCAGATTGTCAAATATTTCTGAACTTTCCTCACAAAGTTTATAATCACAAGATGTACATTGGTGACCTGGATTAACATCAAATTCATCAATATTTACATTTTGATTTAAAAGTAAAGATGTCTGCTTAATATGCAGCGTTTAAATACATTGTTGAACATTTATAAAATAGATGCCACCTGATCCTTGGCGAAGTTTACCAAATTCTTTTTCTAATTGATCAGATGAAAATTGCCCAAGTAGTACATATTTATGACTTGTAGCTAAAATGTGTCGACATAGACTAACAATTCCATTGCAAGTATGATGTATGGCAGTAGCAGTGTTTTGGGATAATTGTTTTTTACGATTACCTTGACTACCAGCCATATTAAGAGTCATTTTACCAAATTCAATGATAAAATCAAGTCGGGTGTCATTTGGAGATCTGATTCAGCTTGAATTATAAGGGACCCCTTCCCTTTCCGTACTATCAGTCCTCCCATCTCGCAGGTTGAGTGTCGTCGTATACCCCGGATTCAACGGGATTTCCTTCGTGTGTGTCGATTGGCCTTGATGATCATTTCTCGGCCTAGGAGAGTCTTCTATCGGGAAATAGTGGAGGGGGTTCGAATTAACTCAGTAATCCTGAGTTTTCGTTTACCTGGCGATTGGTTTGGAATAGGCTATCTTTCAGTGACAAGATTTTCATATGGGGCTTGGCAGATTTTCCAGACTGTGAATGGTGTGACCTTGATTTATGGAAACGGCTTCGCACGCCTTCTGTCTGACCTCGGGTTCGCCTCCTATGAAACCATGTAGGCGAGTTGACGGATCGTATCGCTCCCGAAAAGCTCGTGTTCATTGATCGTTCATACGCGTGTGATAATGTGTTACCCCCGTATTCTGGGGTGAAACGAACGATGTTTCTATCGCTGCTGGCCACGACCCGAATGGTAATTTGGATGACACGACAGCCGGAATTCTTGCGAGGCAACTGTCTTTCTCAGCAAGATCTGATCCGAATCTTTGAGCATCAGCTCAAGATGTAGATTACAACTGATAGAAAACGGTTGATTTCGACAGACTTTAGCGAAACGTGGGTAACTAATGCGAGCTTGGTTCGTGTAAACGAGGCTAGACTTGATTTTCTTTTTTTAGGTCTGCCTAATTTACATCGTGGTGGTTTCCTGTTGAGCCCTCCCCTGGTTAGGATAGACAAGCTTTGTGTACTTAGTTAATGTGAGTAAGTGTTGTTCCCGGCTTGCTCCTGCTGCATCTTTGGTTAAGATCCAAGTTGAGATTCTCAACCTCCCCTGTTTGTTTTTGTCCCCCCACCATTTTATCTCGACTAGATCAGCTTTCTTTATTCCCTTTGTCCGTATTTATTTCCCCCTCCCTCTCCCTTAGAGAGAGAGCATCTTCATTTTGTCTAAGGGCAGAATACAGCGGCCTCTCTTTGTTTGGTTTGTTTCGATATTTAGTTTGTTTTTGGGTTCATCCCCTCCCCTCTCATTGTAAATCATCCATAGATTATGTATAAAATGTTTATGATCATGATATTTTTATGCCATGAGATGCGTCTTGTAGGTCCCCTGAGAGTATGCAGTATTATGGTATATGGAGAATTGATTGATGACGTATTTCTTGTGGTGAATGTGCAAATTGAAATGAGTGAATAGGATTATCTAGATATAAGATAGTCAGAGAAGATCAGACTCAACCCGTTTCATTTGTGCGAAAATTGGATATTTTTATGCAGTAAATCTCAATATGAACTTGTGGATTGAACGAAATAAAAAACCCAACCATGTAGCTTGTTCTTTTTCGTTCCTTAAAATATTAGCTTGATGACGGACACGACTGAACGTTGCAGCATTTTTAGCCTTTAGGAAGAGAAGAGCAAAAGCATGCGAGATTAATAACAAATAAAATCTTTCATATAGTTAAAATGGACAACTCTCAAAGAAGAAAATAGAAAACTCTAAACCTTTCTGCAAGACAACTGAACAGACACAAAAAGGGTGTCAGTATTTCGTGTTGTTAAGATTTCTCTAAAAAAGAGAAAGATGTCCAGCATATCAAGATTCTGGTTTCTACAATGGATGGAGCACCGTCGACATGGTCGTCATCGTGGCTTTATTCGTTTCTTTAAAAGAAACCTTACTAACCGTGTTTAATGTACAAGTCAGATCTGCTGAAAGAAACTTAATAATTGGTCGAACTCGCAAATTTATGAGCACTTAACACAACAGTAACTACAATCAAGGCACATGCTATAAATTTCCAACATTTTGACAACCTTCTACTAAGACTGAGGATTATCATTGTCTGTTGCTGCACATAGATTAAAACGGAACAGTCTGGAACTTTTCTAGGCCCTTTCTTAACATAGTTGTTAGATTTTTACAAAACTTCGATACTGTTATCTGTGATAAATAAACATCAATAATGACATTGTGAATGATTCTGAAAAGTAAGTAAAGTCCCGTGAAGTTAATTTACATCTGAAAAGAAACTAGGTTAAACTTATCAAGGTCATCTTCATTTCTCTCAGTTATTCAACCGTAACATTGTCCGTCGTGACTTTTCCACTTTGCAAGCCTCTATAAATTGGAAAACAGCAACATACAAGACAACAACCTTCAAGTAGCTTGTTCAAATCTAGATAAGATTCATAAATGTGTCATATTTCAAGACCTTTTTTCTTAAAATACCAGATCAATTCATCCCTAAACATCAACAACGAGGAAACTGAAATGGCAGAGGAATACACCAAAATGACATTGAGCTGAGGCCAAAGTTCAGATTTTGGTTACAAAAAATAAACATTTCTGACCACTATCAAACATTGTATAACAAAGTCAAGGTGTATTATATTCCCTTTTTAGCATATATTTAGTAGAGTGGGATTACAGTGTAGTGAATCAACTTCTTTTCAAACAAAGATTGAAAATTACTGAACGCGGAGATCTAAGACGGCTCCTCGGTAACTTCCAGCCTCCTGTTGTGAAGCTCATATCGCTGTACCAAGTAAATGAAAATATAAATTTACCATTTTAATAAGATATTATTAAAATGGTAAATTTATATTTTCATGTTGCTAATCTAGCTAAATTGATTTAGTTTAACATATTTTGTGAAATTCATATCTGTGTTAACAGTATAAGATGAATGGTTGTTTTGAACTTGCAGTATACCTAATACCAACAAGAATATGTGTCTTCATATGGCTGTAGGAAGTGGATACTAGGAATGTCTCCTGGGAGCCAAATGGGTGGCAGATAATGTGTGGAAACCACTATTTAGATTATTAATTCTTGTTAGTAGTCTTCTTTAATATAAATCATTTTTTCTTATTCTCGTTTGTCTCTTTCACCCAATCCCTTTCGAACTATGTATCTGTTTATCTGTCTCTGCACAGTAGATATAATAGTTACGTCTCTATCTCTTGAACATACTTATATGCAAGTGAATAGGTACAGATCTGGATTGTACGATTACATTGCTTACTTGATATGCTTAATGAAATTGTTTATTTATTTCTTGTTTCTTGTTTCTGTTCCGATGAGCATTTATCATGTATATATAAGCACCAACTTATTTGCTTTGCGCAACTCTAAACTATTATATGTTTTTGTGCTACTAATATTTTTGGAAAGAAATCAAATATTTTGAAAATTTGGCTGCCGTAGAGTTTCTCTTTATGACGCGTATTATCAACATAGAAAGCAAGATAGAATGAGCAAACATTGTAGAACAGGATCGTAACACATCAACATCTGCAACGAATTCAAGATTCCTCATGTGTCTTATTTCGACTATCTCCTTCTGATTTTAAATGGGTCCTTTTATTTTCTTTAAAACTTCCTTGTCGTTCCCATATTCACACTATAGTGTGCCCAGTATCTGTCGATTTGAGCATCTTTATCGGTAAATAAAGTTTTCCTGATAGTTAAAAAATATCGAACCTCATGGAATTGTTTTGCGTACTCCGTGGAACATAAGTAACAGCAGTAAGAGTTAAATTGGATAACATCGAAAGTTTCATGAAAATATTTTATTTAAATGTCTGTCTTTGAAGAACTTTAGACATTTTCTATTTTTGAAAGCAATTTTCGTTTAGCTTATTGTATTAAAGAATTATTAATAATCTGAAAATTGTAAATTATCCATAAGCTATCATCAAGTTCTAATTTGTAAAGCTGTACGTACTGTTTTATTTAAGTAATTAGTAATTAAACTATTGCACACTGGTGGTGCAGTATTCTATGAAAGCTAATAGATTCGGTAAGCATCAAATTCGGGCGAACATGCCGTAAATTTCTAAAATCCAAGAAATTAGAGAACCTATCCTTGTGTTCTGCATCATTTCAGGATTAAGATGTTTATGGCCCACCACAATTTCCTGTTTCTTTCAGCTCTAAGCAACGTTTTATTCTTTCCATTCCTCTTTATTCCTAACAATAACCCTAACACAGGAGTTAATCTGGTCCAGGAGTGCAACTCAGACGACGCTCTGTCTATGGACAGAAACTGGGTAAATTTTGGCCTTTTGGCCCGAGTGTAAGCGCTCGAGTTTCTCACGTTAAATTCGACCTTGTGTCACATCTCATCTACAGTAAGCCGACGGAATAAATCAGTATTATATTTGAACATAATGACGCATGTTTATTTATTGTTTAGATTTTGAACCTTAACATACAAGATAATTCTTTGTCTCGTGCATCAATAACAGAAAGTTTGCTTTCCTTAAAATTTCTTAAGAATCTTTGGAATTCTTCAATTAGCTTATCTGAAATTGAATAAAACATTTTGAACACAAAGTAAAAGGGAAGGGATCTTTTCTGTTTCTTCACCCCAAATAATGTAAAGTTACTTATCGCAAATAATAAGACACTCCAACAAATTACAATTTTACAAAGTTTTTGTTTTTTTATATAATCTTTTCACACTTATTACAAATTTTAAATTATAATTTGTTTAGCTTGATTCCAGCACTCAGAATGAAAAATTACCCAAAATTAAAGATTTATTCACATTCAGTAAGTGCGGATGATAAAAGGATTTTTTTTACAATTTTTAAGGAAAAATCTTTATTTGGCTTGTTTATCAGAGTGAGCACGAATGAAGACCCTACAATTAGATATGGCGCATCCCAGTCGTCCACGTTTGTGGCGATCGTAAATGTCACCCCAACCGGAGGGCGATGGAAGAGCTTCGCTCTCAGAGAATTTTATTAAATATAAATTCTATTTTGGTATTAATTAACACCTAAAGATCCAAGAAGTGACTGAAAATGTGATCTATTCAAAATTGATATTAAATCATATCAATCGTAAAATGGATTTGAAATGTAGATCCGCTGTTTATTTAAACTCAATCTACGAATTCCAAGTTCACACTTCAAACAGTTTACTTCATGAGTTAACAAATCTGTACCTAGTGCAAAAATAATGTCGTTTTCTTACATACGGTACTATGTGAGAAAACGACATTATTTTTGCACCAACCTAATAGTTTGTTTCGTTTTTTTCTATTTTTAGTTAGCAGATCATTTTTTTAAATCTAGCTGCAAGATATATATGTTTATGAGCCCTGATATGTTTATCAACTTTAGTTTAATTTCTCAAACCCTATCCTATTAAATGACATCACTTCCCAGATAGATTACGTCATACATCTATTTGATTTTTTTCTTTCCCTCATTGAGCTTCCGTAATTATTTATGTGAGTTAATGCACTTCTAAAATCCCACATTAATCTGCTAATTAATTTGTTATTTCTACCATATATAAGAATTATGGGGAGGTTCTAATACTAACAATCAATGTGTTTCTTGCAAATGTTTTGACATGTAAATATGAATCATCTTTTCCAACACAAGAATTCTACATATGGGACTACTTAGAACTTTATAAAGAAAATGTAATACGGTATAACCCGGATATAAGAGAGTTGTCGCGACCGGAGAAGTATCCGGGTTTCTCTTATATCAGGGTTTGGTCTATTTTGTTTAGGTAAGTATGGGAATAATTTGAGACCAGATAAAATCTCTCTTATATCCGGATCTCTTATATCCGGGTTACACTGTATTATATTGTTTGCTGTAAGAATAAGTTATTTTTGTTTTGTTCTTTTTTTTAAACATTTTATCCCAAGCAATAAAGTCACTAAGACTCAATGGGTATGTGAAAAAGAAAAATACTATTAAGGGGAGAGGACAATAAAAGAACAATAATTATGAAGATAGAAGATAACTATTGACATTACATTTAAATTTTTGAAGATTAAAGTCCACTGGGAAGCTGTAAGCCAGAAGAGAATTCTTCAAGCGAGAAGAGCAAAAGAAGAAATTGTTAGCATAGAACTTATGGTCATATATATCCATTTCAACTGTAAGACGATGGTACCTTGCCGCCAATCTAGTACTGCGCTTAAATTCATGAAGTGTAGTTACCAGAAAGGAATCTAATATTTATTTTGTTTTAATACAAAAATGTGACACAAGGCTAAAATAGGGATAGCGGGTGGCTGATATTCATTCTGTTTTATCTTTAACTTAGCTAGGCACGATTACTGATCCAAATATACAACAGTATTCCTTAAACCAAAGCAACACATTCTTACCAGAAAGGAAGGTTCGTCAGAATAATTAAGATGAAAGTATTTATGGAAAAGGCACATTTTACGCGAGTTGCCATCAGGATGAATAACACTGAAGATTCTAGCCCCAGAATGTGAAAAGAGTCACCCTCCTGGAGGTCAGCATCGGGAAGACAAAAAGGAGTCTCTCAGACGACTGATAAAGAGCAATTTTGTTTTGGAAAAGTTAAAATCAAAAAGGCATTCTTTACGTCAGTTAACAGTAGATTACAGGCCATTCTTTAGGTCAGCTGGCAATTTGACTTTTATCGAACGGATCAGACTTACTACTAAAACAGTAGGAAATAGCTGTATCATCAGCATAGCTACCGAGTTGAGAACTGATATCATCAGGAAAATCAATGATGAAAATTCGGAACAGCATAGGTTTATGTCTAAAGCTCGAAGGAACACCTGCATTACTGCAGAAATATTTGGAAGAGCGGACTTTCATTTTGCGATTTAATAAGACAAGTCAGATTAGAAATTTGTCCAAAAGTACCATAATCTTTCAACTTTTGAAGAAGGCCGTGATGCCAAACCCTGCCAAATGCATTTCCAAGCTTCATCATTCTTATCTAAATCTTTATAGTCTCTTTCGGCAAAATATATTTCGTTAAAATATCAGCAGTTGATATAGAGAAGCGAAACCCATATTGCTTATCGGAAAGAAAACCCTGCGAATTGCGATGAATGACCAATACCAGGAGTATAGACTGGAAGGATCAAACGGTTCATTTTTTTTCTTACACTGGTGTTCACTCTGTACATGTCCCTGATGCAACTCGAGGTATAGAGTTACAGAGTAAGAGGTATAGCTTATGCGGATATGTGCGGAAGATAACAGTCAACCCAGACTTGAGCAGGCTGAGATTGTAGTGAAGCTGTCTCTTGGGTGTCGGTTCTACAAGGAAGTGGGAAGAAGCTCCTGGAGTGGAACTTACAGCTCACCAGGGGGATATGAAAGAAAAGATGAGTAGCTAAAGATTAGGACTGATGGAACTAAGGAGTATACTTCGTCTGAGCACTCACCATGAAAATAGCGATAGAGCAGTGAGTGAATTTGAACGTCCCGTCTAGGATAAAGGGTTGCAAGATAAAAGGCTATTGTAGAATTTAGATAGAACAGGAGCTAGTTTAGGACATGTATTAAGGATTATTACAGGAACGCCATCAGGTCCGCATGTTTTGTGGAGCACCAGTTTAGAGGTGATAGTAGAAATTAACGGAAAGATTTATATATTAGGTTGGTGCAAAAATAATGACGGTTTTTGACGTATTTTTAACGTCAAAAACCGTCATTATTTTTGCAACAACCTAATACATATCACTTAATAGGGTCTCAGTCCTACGGAGGAAGTCAAGCAGATACCCCATATGAGTCAAGAGTGGAACGAGAAGATAATTTACGAGCTAAACAATATGCTTTATTAGCAGATGTTAGCACTTCAAACGAAGTGAAGAGAGGAGGGACAGCAGACTTACTCTTATTTGACACAGAACAGCTAGTAGTCACGATAGTTAACATTGCCTCATTCTATTAGGTTGGTGCAAAAATAATGACGTAATAATGTCGTTTTTGACGTTAAAAAATACCTCAAAAAACGACATTATTACGTCATTATTTTTGCACCAACCTAATATCAGCAAACATGGACTTGGTTTATTCTAGCGGATTTTAGTGAGAGGCTCATTAGAGTTTATAAGTATCTAAGATTAAACGATATGACAGGGAATCCTGGTCTCACTCTACCCAAGATTTAGGTTTTTGTCACCTTTTTAATATGAATACTAAAATATCAACTTCAAACCGTCTGAACACTGATTTTTCAGAAAACAAATTTCAATGATTTCTTTTCTATGGGAAGCGATCGTTAGTGGCTTCACTGAATTTTCAAATACTAATGCAGTAAATTTTAAGTTACTTAAAGGGGAATAATTATGACATCGTAATAAGTTTCCCTTTTATATTTAATAGTTTAAACCTTTAGTTTTAGGATACATTCTTTGTCGATCTGAGAATACCATGGACCGAACATGTCAGGAACGACGAAGTCTTATAGAAAATGCAAACAAAAAGGCCACTTCATATCAAGAAGAGACAGGTGAAATTTCTAGGGCACATAATCAGGAAAGAGTGATTGGAAAATGTGATACACACAGGATAGATTAAGCCACAGGGAAACAGCGCATAAGCTACCTAACGAGCTTCTGTAAATGGATCCCGGAGCAAGGTTTAGGAGAGATAAGAAAATGGCAACATTTATTAAGAGCTATAAAAGACAAGAAAATGTGGAGAGCGATGATCACCTACGTTCTGAATGGACATAGCACATAGTATTTTTATATCAGAATTGAGATATTATGTTGGTGCAAAAATAATGACGTAATAATGTCGTTTATTGACGTTAAAAATACGTCAAAAAACGACATTATTACCTCATTATTTTTGCACCAACCTAATACTTAATTATCAAAAATGAAACCTAATTTTGTCGCAAGGAACTCTGGTGAAGATCTTGTAACTCCATAGGCTTAAGTGATCGTACAGGGCAACAGATTCTGAAATTACGTAATCAAACATTACAGATTACTAATTTACAGTTGTCTGTATAAGAAGTGATGCAAACAAAAAAGGCTTGGAAATAAATGAGGTTACCGTAAAATATTGCAAAGCGAATTCAGGCTCATGGAACACGTGTTCCACCAAAATAATACGTTTTCTTAATAGATGAGCACGCCTTCGATTCGCTAAATGGTATAATGGAGCTTAGGTTCGTGGAATAAACCGGTATCGATAAATGAATCGCAATTTCGCATATTTGGATCTGTTGATGTGATCTAGAAAAAAAATCGACAAAGCGTATCAAGAGTATGAGAGGAACAGATAATATGACGTGGATAACGTTACCGTGAGAAGGCTGTATGTCTGGATTTTTTTTTTTTTTTTTTTGTCGTTGTATCAAATTAAGGCCATTATGCACCCTGAGTTTTATCTAGAAATAAAATAAACATTAGAACAGGTTATAATGACATAACAGTGGCTGATTTACCAGCGTGCTAACGATCTAAAATCGACATCCAGACTAATCAGCGCCGGCATTATAAATAGTATTATTGACGTACTGCTCTCAACATCCCAATTGTGGAGACGAAACTCAAAAAGAAACTGACACAAGAAGTCCAAAAACATTAATTTTCATTACATTAATATTGTAAAAGATAGCAAGGAACGTAACCACATTGATTCCACGTAGATCCTTTGTTTAAAATTTACAATTACTGGATTTATTTTTACATTCTTATATAATAAAAATGGCAGATAACTAGAACTTCAGTAAAAGATTTACTTACAGTATTTCTGACAAATTACTTAGCAACGTGCATTCATATTAAAATCCATTTTAATAAAGAGGAAACATAGTTTAAATTGTCAATAGTTTTTATGCATGATCTACAAGATACATATATCAATTCAGTAAAACGATTTTTCTTTAGATCAGTGGTGTAACAAATGGTGGGAAATGGCAGAGTGTCAGCCCAAAGCGTAGATATGCAAGGACACAAAATGTCAATAATAGTACCAGCAATATGCCACAGGCACCTGTGATGAATAGAAAAATGGATAAAACAGAATAAAAGCAAAGTAGTAAAATTCTTCACTGCGATTCCTCCGTTGCCACAATAGATGTGGCATAACAAGAAAAGTGGTATGAATGGTGTTCACAAGGGAATTTCTGGGTTCTGCTTTTCTTCCGTTTGACGATAAACGAAGCTAGATACTCTGTTCAGGGCCTTTGTACGGTAATCCATAACCATATCTTTATTTTTACGTTCACCGTAGGAAATTCCTGAGTTTTATGACCAAATCATGCTTACGATAAAGGATCAGTGCTTTTTGAAATTAAGATGAGGCATAAATATAAGAAAGCCGGTGACATGACTCATCAAAGAAATGACCAATGGAAAACAGAGTCTGTGGCTATTTGTCTCGACTTTTGAGATAGATACATTTTCTGTTAAAGAATTTAGACATCAAGCAAAAGTTTGGAAGAAAATTGGCAAAAATGTACCAAATAACATCTACTTCTTAAAGAGAACTTCATAAATTAAAAAGTAAAACGAGTCTTTTTTTTTCTCCTTTTGTGTGTTTTCTTGTTTAGCTTTGCGTTTCATTTTACATTCAAGTTCTTTTACTTGTTTCTTTTCTAAAAGAAAATTAATCACATAAATTTAAATATATCTGTGTCTTTTATAACAATGATTAATTAATTAGGTAATAGTACCACACAGTTTCAATTTTACCTTGTTTAATATAGTCACTTTTAAAGGATTAAAAGGTTAAAATTAATACAGCACAATATTATTTTTTGCTTGCTCACAGATTCTAAACAGTCATTTTCAAAGTCTAACATTTCTAGACATCAAAAAATTAAAGCAAAAAAAATAAAATAAAAATTTCCTCGTTATTCTTACTTAAGGATAATTGTCTAGCTGGTTTCAGATTATAATCACGAGTTTGAATCTGAATATTTCGAAATTATTAAAACTATAAGGAGTTTTGGACAATAAAGATGCTCATAAATATGGATCGATCAAGAATTGTCCATTTCTATTAATAAGTTAAAGGAAAGAGCTTCAGTGTTGCTTGAACTGTTGTAGTGTTTTTTTTTTTGTTTAATTTTGACAAATATACGCTTCCCGCCTTTATTGAAGAGCATGCCACTTCCCGATTAGTGAAAGAACTGTTTACTCACTTGGAATAATATTAGCGAATACTGAAGTTTGTGAAAATACATTGATAGTCAATGGGAGAGTCCATGATCAACATTTTAGAATGGCGAAGGCCGTTGTTGTCATCAAAAAAGAAGTTACAATTTTTTTAAGAGGTAAAAAGATTGACAGCTTGTCCACTACCAACATTAAGATTGTTAATTTATCTAAACATCCGATGTCCAACACTGAAATGCATACACACACACACATATATATGTGTGTGTGTGTCTGTTTCTATGATGGTAATATATATATATATATATATAATTATTTAGAATACTGAATTCCGCTCTTGTCTTAAGAGAAAGAATATATTTCCCGAATTTCAATTTTGTACCCAAGATATCTAAACTTTGCGGTCTTTCTTTAGATAAATTTAGTGCATTAAAGTCCAGACATAATGATTTAAATCTACACATATCCTACTTACCCACATCGATTATTCACGGCGCGAACACTTTCGTGTGGTAATTCGCTACGCCGTTAGAAATCTTTGATTTTCTATAACTGAAACCAATAGGGTGTAAGTGTTTAGTTATTGGATTATGATAATTATGTCAACAAAATTATATCCATTTTGGCAGATGAGGAAACAAAGTTTGGACCGGACGAATTGCATGACAGGGCAAAACTAATTGAGTCGAACCTTAAAAAGCGTTTACTTTGTTTATTTAAAAATAAATTTTGTCCGGTAGACATTTAAGAAACTGTTAGACCTGTGGGTTCCAGACTACCAGAATTGTATGGTTTACACATAACTGAAAGATAAAGTTCCCCTACGTCCAATTTTATCTCTAGTGGGATCCACACTGACCACGTTCACAAAGAGGTTGCATGCCCTGTTACAATCTGTGCTAGAAAGTTTATTGTGTCGTCTATCATTTTGCCAACTATATAGAACTGTCCTTTCCAGTCCTGCTGTTTGTGCCCACTCTACATCAACAATCCATTTATATGTGTACATTTGCAACAAACCATTGATATTTGCGCTGAGGCATTGTATTACAGAAATTTGTCCTCCTGTCCTCGTGTTCCTGGAATTATCTTAATACAGTTCGATGTCATGTTTTCAATTTAGCTTCGATAAGGTCATGTATAGGTAAATAAACAAGATAGCTATGAGTACTCCTTTCGGGCCAATGTTTGCAATTATATTTGTTGGTTTTTACGAACAAGATTAAATTTCACTTATTAACGGACCCAACTATTATGTTAGGTATGTCGATGACATCTTCTGTGCGTTTGATAATAAAGATGGGATATTTTATCAATTACTTGAAGCATTACGCCTAACATGCACCTTACATGCTAAAAGGAAAACAATAGTATCTTTTGGATGTTCTGATGCACAGATTGCATTGAGGATATCTCACATCGGTGTACCGGAAACCATCCTTCATGGGTTTTTATACCAATTGGGATTCCTTTTTGTTCAAGGCAGCAAAAATTCAACTTGATTAAGGCCTTGTTCCATTGGGACCCGGTAATATACTCTGAAGCAAAATTTGATTGAATTCATTAAAGTTCTGAGTGAAATGGGATACCAGCTGAATATTGTAGAACCTAGCTTTTAAGAAAAATGTTACAATTTGTTAAACTTACTATGGTTGTCTCACCCACAAAATATCCTGTCTATTTGCGTATACTAAGGATTGGTAATCTGAGTACAAGTTTTTCTAGGCAGATTTCTGTATGTGTGCAAAATTATCTGCCTAGCAATCCACGTATTATATTTCTTGCCCAAACAATGTTAAGACAGATTAAGGAGGATATTCTTCTTCCCCATCTGGTCGGTTTGGTAAAGTACCAATTTGATTGTCAGCTATTAGGTTGGTTAAAAAATAATGACGTAATAATGTCGTTTTTTGACGTTTAAAAAAACGTCAAAAAACGACATTATTACGTCATTATTTTTGCACCAACCTAATATAACAGTTATTTAGTTTGTGTGTGTTATCAATAATAGTTGCTTAAAAAAAAAACACGAATAATGATTTTTTATTGTTCACAATTATTTCCTTTTATCTTCCTATATTTTGATTTTAAACACAAAGTAGAAATGTAACTGGAATTTAAAATTACTTTGTACAAATTGTGGTGCCTTTTACCTCGCTCGCTCAGCCTAATTTTAGAACCTGTCTATGCCACTATAGTTAGTATGTATTACTTTATTCTTTGTAGAACATTAGGTCGAAAGATTTTGAAGGTACAGGAAAACAGAAACATGGGCATGATATGTAGATTCAATTTCAGTCAAGTAAACTGATGAATAATTTATTTGTGCGATGTGGTGATACCGGTAAAGAATCAGTTCTTTGATTTGATGTAAAAAAAAAGAAGATCAAAGTTTAAGATTGGTAACGCTTTGTTTCCTCTTAAAAAGGAAATGTTTAGTTAATAATGATAAACAAGGTTCCATTTTGTGAAAAAGGAGATCAAAGAACAGTCTTGCAAGCATAAAAGAGAGCAACAGCATACATATTTGAACGACGTCTTATATTAGCTTTGTTTAGCTTGACAAAAAAGGTTCAGCAGTTCTAACACATGGACATCATACGGCAATTGTTCAAACGGGATCATATTTTTTTAATATACAAAAGCTTCGGTTGATGCCAAAGATTGGCGTCATATGACTGCATTTTTGTTCCACCTATTGCCTTCAGAATGCACACGAGGTTAATCATTCCTCGTTGATGTATTTCTGTCTTCATAAGTGTTGTGAGACCGTAACATACCTACAACATGGACTCTTCCAGGACAATATAAAGTATGCGATATAAAGCTCTAAGAGAGAGAGAAAAAAAAAATAAAAAATAAAAAAATAAATTCTAATACCGTAGTATCAGCCGTGTACGACTATTAATATTGGACACTAGCACATAGTAAGCTCCGCTTACGCTTAGACTATCTTTGTAAACTTTGTTAAATATATCTTTCTTACCTCTAATCCGTGTTCCATGTTTTCCTTTCGTGGTCCCGACTTTGGGCCCACATCAGTGGCGACGAAGAATTCGAGAAACGCACTCACGCCGAAACCTCAATACCTTACCAGTCCCACATCAGTGGCGACGAAGAATTCGAAAAACGCATTCACGTCGAAAACCTCAATACCTTGCCAGTCCCACATTAGTGGCGACAGAAAGATTCGAGAATTTCGTTCTCTCCATAGTGTTGAACGAGAAATTAAGCTGGTATTACTACATTAGCGATTTAAACGCAACACCCAGCGTCTACATTTAAAAAAATATTCCGATACCAAACAGCAGTGACGAACTAGCGATTCGATATTTACGGAATATTAAAGTCTGTCCAAATAACATTACGAAAACGATTTCTTACACACCCACACACAGGAAAAAACAGTTTGTTCGTAAAACAAACTGACAACACAAGTACTACTTACGACGCAAAAAAAAAAATCTATCAAGATTTTTTGTGTACCTCCCCTTGGTACACAGGTTTCAAGGCAACAAAAAATCGCTGTCATTTTTGTTTGTCTAAATATGGAAGATTTTCAAAAAGTGATTGTCCAAATGCTAAAAGTAAATTTGGATCAGCAACAAAAATCAGAAGAAAGACAACAGCAACTATTTTTGGAATTACATAAACAACAAATGGAATTCCAACAAATTACGCTTCAGAATGCTGAACTACAACAGAAACAACTTAAAGAATTACTCGTAAATGCACTAAAAGACTCAAACTCTGAAAAAGATACAATATTCTCCCAGAGTACAATCTACAATTCAATGGAAACCTTTGAATACGTACGAGAGAACGACAAAACGTTCGAGGTTTTTTTACAGGCGCTACGAAGATATTTTCAACGTAGACAGTAAAAAAAAAAAAAAGGTACGTCTACTATTGAGAAAACTGGGAACTACAGAACATAGTAGGTTCGTAGACTTCATACTACCCAAGAAAACCACTGACTTGGATTTTTCAGAGACTATTAAGCTCCTATCGGAACTATTCGGGCCTAACACAACCTTGTTCCACAAACGTTGGAAATGCCTGAACACAGTCAAAGACAACCAGCAAGATTTTCTAACGTTTGCAGCAAACAAGCTCTGTAATGATTTTAAACTAGCCGAACTGACTGCCTATGATTTCAAGTGCTTAATTTTCGCACAAGGTCTAGTATCAGCAGAAGACGCCGAAGTTAGACGACGGGTACTGACCAAGCTTGAGAACGAACAAGGATTGAGTCTCCAAAAACTGGCAGAGGAGTCAAAGAGTGATATCTGTAAAGTGTGACTCAAACACTATCGAGGAATCAGGTGTGGCCCAGATTAATAAAATCAGAAGCAAGTCTACCTCCTATTCCCCTCAAAAAGACATAAGGCAAATCTCATGTCCTAAATTCCGCAGTAACCCAAACACAAATAGGTTAAAGAAACCGCCCGGACCATGTTACCATTGTGGTAAATGGCATTGGTTGAAATTCTGTCCAGTTGAGAATAAAAATTTTTGCAAAAATTGCAATAAAAGTGGGCATACTTTAACTTCGTGCTGGTACGCCAACAGAACGAGAAAACACCAAAATAAAATTAGGCAAGCTCAATCTGACAATATTGTCGATAGGAATTTAAGGAAATAAGTAACTGTAGATATTTTCAATAATTCCATTAAATTCCAGCTTGACTCGGGTTCCGATCTTTCAACCATTAACTGGCGTACTTGGCGAAAATTAAACAAGCCGACCTTATTAAAAACGGATAAAACAGCAAAATCCGTAACTGGCGAAAAGATTAACATTTTAGGCGAGGTAATACTTACAGTAACACTAAATGGAGTTACCAAAAAGCTCAAAGCCTACGTATTAAAAACTTCAGATAAATTATTTGGAACAGATTGGATAGAAAAATCCAATCTTTGGGATTGCCCAATGGGTACATTTTGTCGTAAGATACAAAGTACAACGTCCAATTTGGTAAATCTCAAAAAAGAACTCAAACAACTATTTCCCCAGGTTTTTTCTGGCGGCCTTTGGAAATGTACTAAAATGAAAGCTAAGTTCAAGGTGAAGGACGGTGCACAACGGGTATTCAAAAAGAAACGGAATGTCCCTTTCGCTGCTCTAGAGCAAATCAACAAAGTTAGATAGACTCATTCCAAAAAATACAGAAGTCTTTGAAGACTCCATCATTGCTACTCTAAGGACAAATTGTGAAATCAAAAACATGATCGCGAGTACCATAAGGGAGCTCGCAGTTACTTTTGCCGACATAAAAAGGAAGTCTTGAGAAGATGAATTCATTCAATCTATAAAAAGCAAAATTCGCAATAAAGACCCCAATGTGCCTGAAGTTTTCTCCCTCTGCGATGATGTCCTACTATACAATGACCGCGTAGTGATTCCAAACAGCCTACAAAGAAAAACCCTCAGGGATTTTCACATGGGACATCCGGGGAAGAACCGTACGAAAAGCCTCATGCGCTGCTATGTTTATTGGCCAAACATGGACAAGGACATAGCATACATGATAGAATCATGCAAAGGATGCGCGCTTGCAGCAAAAGCTCCAAACACGACGTGCAAACCATGGCCAAACACAGACTATCCATGGCAAAGAATTCATGTCGATTTTTCAGGGCCTATAAAAAACATGTACTACCTCATTGTTGTGGATAGCCACTCAAAATGGCCTGAGGTCCTACAATGCAAAAGACCAACCACAAACTGCACGATCGGATTTCTACGCGAGCTATTCGCGCGTTTTGGCGTGGTAGATTGTGTAGTTAGAGATAATGACACTCGATTCACATCAAGTGAATTTAGAGACTCCTGCAAGTCATATCAGGTGGACCACATTATAACGCCTCAGTACCACCCTAGGCCAAATGGCCAGGCCGAAAGGTTCGTGGACCCTCTAAAAAGGGCTTAAAAAAAATCACTAGGCACACCGACAGATAGAGCATTGCAACAGTATCTGTAGGTGTATGGGATAACCCCTAATCCGAACACGCCTATGGGAAGCTCGCCTGCAGAAACAATGTTCGCAAGGAAAATCAAGTCTATCTTCGACAAACTTATTCCGCGGCAAGCAAAGTTCAAAAAACCGTATCGCCTCATAAAAAATATTTCAAACCTGGCGATAGTCTTTTTCAAGGCTTACAAAAACAACATAACATTCTGGGAAGTAGGCACCATAAAACAAAGAATTGGCGAACTGGTCTATATTGTCCAAGAACCGAAAAACACTCACAAACGCCATTGGAACCAGCTCAGAAAATGCCGTTTGAAGGAATCGGAGGAATCACTACAAAATAGCTGTGAAGAGCCGATCGACGTAATTTTCGATCACATCGATATCGACACGCCCCAAGTCTCTCCTGAAGTGCGAGGCTCAGGAAGGAAAAGTAAATTTACTCAACCGCTCGACGTAAATCCCAAGAGAAAAAAGTATTAAGTTTTTTTTTGTTTTTTTTTCTCCTTTTCAAAAGAAAAAAAATAGTGATTTTCACTTGCTTGAAATGAAACTGGGCGTTGAACTGTTAAAGCCATACAAAATTAAATTCAGCAAGCCAAAAAACATTTCAACAAGTTTACTACAATATTTAACTCCTAAAATCTTGCTTTGTGTAGTTAAAACTTAAAAATTAAAGTCCAACAAAATCCATAGATGCTTCCTATCGTTCATACAGTTATCAAAATACCATTAAATTATATGAAATCATTCAGAGCGCGTAAAAACAAGTATCTTTCTCCTGAAATCTAAAATGAACACATCTATCTCAATGCTTCACATGTAGGAAGATGTAGTGTGTTCCGATAAAAAAATAAAATAAACTGGTTGAAAAATAGGAAAAATCAGAGGCTACACGCATAACTCCCGTTACAAAAAATTAAAAAAAAGAACGCCGAAAAATAAAGTAATTTTAATCAAATAAATTAACACAAAGATTTTTTTTGTTAGCTGAATCCAATGTTCGCGCCAAGTCTCGGAGCCTGGTCAAAATATATAAGCTGACACATCTCAGCTAAAACGAAGAGACAGCGAAAAGACGAACGGAGACGCTACCGCGTAGAAAATAGCCATAATTGACGCGTGAAGAAGCAGTTAAGACGTCATTTGCTAATTATATTTCTGTCCTGCTTAAGGTCTAGAAAAGCACAGTAGATTAACATTGATCTATTCTGAATTCAAACTACCGCTAACGGACATTTATCCACTCTGCTACTAATATCCGCTTTATTAACGAACTTTTTGCCACACCAAATACCCATGGACACATTCTTCACTCAAAAGAAAATAAATAAAAATATATTATTTATTTTAAACCCTTAATTCATTTCGTTTTTTTTCCAGAGTTTTTTGTAAAGAAATTCTTACCAGTACTATATCCACAAAGACATTGTTTATTAGAAGCAAATATTATGGTACTCTCTTTGATTCCACGCCACATTTAGCCCAATTTGAGCAATTGGTCCAAGTGACACGTTTTCTTGACATTCACTTTGGGACTTGAAATGTAGAAATCAAAGAATCATTTATTGACTTTATAAACGTATATGAAAACACTGCCAATATAAAAAAGCAACAATTACAAACTTAGACGCAATGGATATTGTTCTTAATGTTATAATAGTTCTGCTGTCATATCAGGACATCATTCGACCAAAGTCTAAATGTCGTTTTTATAAACTTTGATAACCATAGTTTGAACTTAACATGATTTCATAATGTCCGTTCGCAAACAGGCTTAGTATGATTGAAGTGATTTAGGTATGCTTTGCTTATTCAAAGACTCGATAGGATGAACTGCAGCAAGAGCTTAAAATTTATGTCAATAAATAATTGTGTATTGCAAGAAAAGTGTCAGTAAAAATTAGACATGAAAAGCTGGATCACTAGCTCGAGCTCTTAGGACAGTTAAATGAGAAAAACATTACTGATTAAGAAACGTGTATGCTTACATTTGATTTTCTTCTACACGTTTGGTGAAACCTATCACTTGTCAATCGAGGGCATGAACGTCTTTAGGAAGGAAAATTGAAGTAGTTTCTGATCTTGATTATTTGAAAGAGAAGCTGATTGAATCGCATAAATTCGCTTCAAAGAATCATTTAAAACAGGTAAAAATCAATGTGAAACATGACCACTGATATGTGAAAGAAAAAAAAAAAAGAAACGAAAATCTATCCGATTAGATTAATTTCTGAAAAGATATTTCTCGCATCATGAATTTTTTTTTTTTATGGCCCAGTTGAAAAAATAATAGGTTATGATATTTATATTTGCAATTAGGGTTTTTCTAAATTTGCAATATATGGTTTCTGGATATTTCGAAAATGAAAACTGCAAATAAAATGTTTTCACTTAGCAAATACTAAGTGATGCGAGGTGATATTAATGGATCTCCGATCGAATCCTGAACTAGCACCAATCACGATGAAGGAATGTTCCCTTTGGGAGGTCTCGTGCCTTGAGCGACTATTTGGACTATAACTCAACTCGGACCTCAAGTGAAATTCGTACATACGATCTATTGCTAAAGATGCTGAAAAAATGGTCGGTTCCCTGTTCCGCTCTAATAAGTACCTAACCTCCTATTCTCTACCATTACAAGAGACAGATCAGGCCGAAAATGGAGTAACGCTGTCATATATGGACAGGAGCTTCTCTGTCTTCTCTGTAGAGTCGAAAACTGTCTTGTTATCCTTGTGGATAACAAATTATTTTTTACCCTACAACTCTTTTCTCACAGATGAAGTGTCACAAGCACATCGCTATTACTATGGAAAGTGTTCAAACAAAATACATTCCTTAGTTCCACAATTTCTAACCTTTACGGCTAAAGCCCACCATGTCAATGCTCATTATAGTGACCGACCTTCATACCCTTCGTAATCCATTGGTGAAATGTAAGTTCCACTCTAGCAGCTTCTTCTCACGAACTGCTGTTTTGTGGAACCGATTCCCAAGAGGATGTTATGGTTATCTTCCCCACATATCAGCATAACCTATAAACCTTTGCCTTGAGCGGCTGCACACCTAGTACAGGGTGAACATCACTGAAAAAAAAATTATACAGGGAAATTAGATACAGGGAGTGTATATTGTTAAGGAAAGTGATATAGAGCTGCAACTGATTTAACATTTATAATTCTATATAATGATTATTTCCAAATTTAAGCAAAGCTTAGCAGATTTTGTTTCTGTTGCTAGTTACGAAAGGCTATTCAACAAACTTAAATTAATTCTTACATATTGGACAACTTTAGTGATTCGTCAACGACTTAGTAACTCGGTAATATCAAGTAGTGATAAAAACCTACTTTAATCATTGGTAATTTAATTAATTCATTTACAGCAGTAAAATGTCGAAGAGTTTATAACGTGTAGTCACGATCCAATTTAAGTGAGGTCATAGAGCTGGTTAAGTGGCAACAAGTTAAAGAAAATCAATGATATTAAATTGAAAAAATACATTTTCAAAATAAATTCTTTTGCAGATTTTCAATCAAGATTATTCAATAAAATTGTCCTCTGCATTACACATGGCTTCAATGTAACTGTACCTTCCGACAACACAGCTTATGTCGTAATCCTGTAAGACAAATTAGGTGTGCTAACATCACATTTTTGTGGTAACATCATCGTAAAAATTTTAACCTGTTCCTCCTGTGCTATGTGGCATATGCAGGAAATAATACCTGTAGTCATACACTAATCCATGGTTTGAACATCATATCCAGATCCTAAATGTAGATGGTGACATTATTCTGTGGAAAGAAATTTAGTAACATGAGATGACCGTTGACTATTATTTTAGATGCCTTTGTATGGCCTTCCTACTATTCACCTTGCCACTTTCAAGATTCTCGTTATCCCCGAAACCATGTGGATAAAGATTTCCTTGTCAGATTGAAACCTTCTATATTAATGCTACCCATCCCCCACAAAGAGAAATGGAAACTTGGCGCATGTTACATGGACTTCAATATATGGCCCACCAAAGACGTTTTCTTAAATACTTCTGACATTCAATATGCATATCTTATTTTAGGACCAACATACGTATTTATATGTATTGTTGTTTGTCTTCGTCTATATTAATTAAAAACGGTTTATCAAGTCTCAAATATATATTATAGGCAAATTTTAAATCTTGTCACGTTGAAATCTGTTTAACTTTTACAGTCAGGATAATTACTATTGATGGGGAAATATAATACCAAGTGCGGCTGATCTGATCAAACGCCAAATTCTTCAAATCAATGTTTGTAAAACGGTCAAAGTTAGCACGATTTCTAGAAAAATTATTTTTAATCATTACCGATATAAGAGACATCGGTATTAGACAGTTTGGGGAAAATGAATAATTCATTATATTCCTGCTTTTTATTTTCGCCTTTCTCACAATAAACGGACGATTCGTTCCTGACAACTTGACATTTTTGTGCCATTGATATGTTTTTACCTTTGCTGTTCACATTTAGCCCACTGAGTGAATTCGAATTGCATTTAAATATTTAAGAGAATTTTTTTTAAACGAAAAGGCCGGTTTCCACAAACTACAAATACATGCGATTGCCATATAAGAAGCTAAAATAGAGATCAAAAAACGGAAGTGATAAACTACTCAACTTCGTTGCAATGTTCGTTTGATTTCATTAATACAAAATAACAGATAAAACGATAGGCCATTCTATTTTTATGTTACTTGTATAAGGACTGTATAAATCGATGTATAGAGACGAATTATGTAAATGCCTAAATGCGAGGAACTAAAAGGGTAGTGCTATTTCCGACGAGTGAAGTAGGTGACAAAATCTTGATATTTAAAAGTTAACATTTATCAACACAAGTACATCGTCTGAACGCACAAGTATTGATTTATATATATATATATATATATATATATATATATATATATTAAAGACATTTTTATGTTTAACGTTCTTTTTATAGATACAAGTATTTAAGTAAATGCTCTGTTTATAATAAACAGTATTAAATAACATTTACCGGCCTGAATGTCCAAGAAATTTTCATAGAAAATATTCGTCCTTTGACAGGATTCGAACCTGCATCCTATACGGAACCGTCATTTACGCTGACGGGCCTAACTGCTCAGCCACAAAAAATTTCTCGGACATTCAGGCCGGTAAATGTTATTTAATACTGTTTATTATAAACAGAGCATTTACTTAAATACTTGTATCTATAAAAAGAACGTTAAACATAAAAATGTCTTTAATAAATAAATTGTCGGACTTTGTCCATTTCTTAATATATATATATATATATATATATATATATATATATAGAGAGAGAGAGAGAAATAGATAGAACCTCAACTAATAGAAATAGACAGATAAATATTGAACTAAGAGAAATATATATACAGATAGCTAGGTAAATAGATATTGAACTAATTAAGATAGATAGATACTGAACTACTAGAAATAGATACTGAACTAAGAGAAAGATATATGTAGAAAACTAGGTAAATAGATACTGAACCAATAGAGATAGATATTGAACTAATTGAGATAGATAGGTAGAAAGAAACCTACATTCCACAAGGGTTAATATATATTAGGTTGGTGCAAAAATAATGACGTAATAATGTCGTTTTTTGACGTATTTTTATTTCCAATAAATAAAGTGGTATGCCAATCCTAAATGAGACAGTCCTCGCCGACCTTTAATTCTATACTGGGGATTTTGTTTTTCTTGAATCCAAAGATCAACAAACGACGCTGAAGGCAAGTACATTTTCTTTCATTATATGTTCAGATCTCTTCCAAGAATATAATTTGAATGTTAAACTACGCAGTATACTCCGTCATAACATCTTTCGAAACTAACTATATCAGATAGAATGTAATGAGTTTGAATCTCGTTAGAAGCTAGAGCTTTATTCTAAGGGCAAATTTATTCTTTAATGGTCGAATGATATTCCATTTAGAAATTTGGGATAAGTAAAAATACTATGATGAACGTAATAGCTAAAAACGAAAATTAATATTCATAATCTTTGAATTCGAGTAATTTGAATAAAAGCATTTTTCTTTATGGTGTAATACAAAAAATCCTTTTAATAAGACAGAAACTTTAAATGTTAACCCAGATATTTTATTTCTTTATCCAAAATTAAAATAATTTCTACCCGGCAATATTTGTAAAAATTTTTATCTCTAAATCTACATATGATAAATACAAAGGTGAAATTATTGAAACATGATAAACAATAGTAACTAGATTGTTAAAAGGAAACATGTTTTATACAAGTTCAGTAAACATATACTTTTGTTAAACTGTGGATATAGTTATCTCCCGTTCTAAGGAACTCTCTAAAATAGGCATAATTTAATACTTCCTTTATTTTTGTCCTGTCCATTCTGTCAGTGTATAAATCTGTTACATTATAGACCTCTCGTTTCATTCTTCTTTCTATATACTTCTTGTCTTTATATTATGTCGACTTGCCACTGAAACCCAACAAGCTATGGGCACAACTCAACAAATATTTATTGTAAAAATGTAAATTTAAAGATGACTGCAGGACATGGATTAGATGACCATACATGATAACAGATGCCCCCACAGACCGTTTCATATACTAAATCAATATTTTGAAAATTTCCAGCGAGATCGAGGAAATTAAACATTTTCTTCAGATAATTATTTTCTCTGCTAAAAGCAGATTCTCATGAAATCCTATCGTCTTTACTTTTTCTATCAAGCAATAAAATAATTGTAATTGAATTTAGGAAAACAAATAAAGTAGATATTTCCGGTTCGTAAATATATTTTAAAATATAACTCTTTAGAAATAAACTATCTTTCAAAAATGTAAATTTCACTGTCTGTTGGCTAATTACAAATTTATAATAATAAAAGCGTTTTGTAAAATACTTACAAAAATTTAACATTATATATATATATATATATATATATATATATATAATTTATTCGAAAATTCTAACAAACATGTTATAAAATCACTACAAATATTGACATTCTGTTTCAAGTGATGGTGTTGAATGTAGAATATAGAGTTTTAAAAGATTCAAATCAGCCCAACACTCTTCGATAGGGGAAACGCTGTTACATAAGCTACAATGACCAATCGAAGTACAAGTATCTGAAAATTCAAAAAACTTGACAACGAACCTTGCTCATAATAATTAATGCCTTAATGTTAGACTAAAATAGAAATCATTCCAACTGATTAATATTAAATTTTATTATAAAATTGAAAAATAAAAATTAAAAATTTTAAATTTAACCTGTATTAAGTTTAAAATATAATTTTTTATAAACAAGAAACTAATTGGGTGGATTTGAACCTTTCAAAACTCTTTATTCCACATTCAACACTATCACTTGATAAAACACCAGAAGTGTTGAAACAAAATGGCTATTTTTGTAGTCATTTTAGAACATATTTATGTTATAATTTTCGAATAAATTATATTTGCTCTACTCTGTATTGAGCACTCTTATAAGAATAGTATTTTGGGTTATTGGAATTTAATCCATAAACAATCCTGTACTTGCATATATATATATATATATATATATATATATATATATATATATATATATAAAGAAATGTAGTTTTAAGGTGTGCTATATTTATGGGATAATGTGCTCAATATCAGAGATAGAGCGTATTTAAATATAAAAATGAACTTTGAAGCCAACACTCAGAGGGGACAGGCTGTTTCATGCTAAACGCAATCGTCAGACGGCATGAAACAACCTGTCGCTATAAGTGTTGACTTCAATGTTCATCTTTATATATATATATATATATATATATATATATATATATATATATATATATATATATGTTTGTGTGTGTCTGGGTTTGTGTAGATCGATTTATTTTCAAAAAATAAAATTAACTTTTACTGGACTAGCGATCAAAATATGAGAAAATATACCTATCGAGATGATTTTAAATATATTCCCTTTAATCTTGGAAATCACCTTCAAAGCAGGAGTGTTTTATCTTTTAGCTATGAGAAGTTACTTGAGCAAGATATGGCTCAGTTACCATTTCTTAAAGGTTTAATTTTATCCAATGAATAATTTCCCCTTTTCAACACTTTTCAATAATAGCTATTTCACTTTTCCTTGCTTTAATGCTGTTAGCCATAATTATTTTGTTTCTTATATATAATTTCTTTTTCTAAAGTAACTTTTCTTATTATTTTGAAAGAGTATTGCTATTTTGTTTTTGACTTTTTGACTCCATCTGCTGACTGCAGGCTGCTGACTTTGCCAATTCCTTACAATATTTTTAACCTCTTCATCACGGATAAAACGTTTTCCGCTCTGTTTTTTCATGGGATCTAAAGAAATGGAAAGCTGAGTGTGTCAAGTCAGGTGGTGATGAAAAAATTTCAATTGCTGTAAGGAATTTCGCTATATCAGCAACCTGTTGAGTTTTACGAAACTGCGATACATGTCCCCATTGACGGTGACTATGTTTAGAAGTAAAGATGTGAACCTATGATCAATAGCAATATATTCAATAATAAAACAAGCTGCATTTCATCGGTTATTCTGAGAAAGACTAAAACAATATTAGGCCAACATTATTTGCTTTGATGTTAAAGAATATGTTATTTTTATTGTTATAAATAATATTGGGCAATCGGATATGCTTTTATGATATTCATAGTTGAAAAAAGGTTCTACAGAGTGTGTTTACTCTTATTATCCTTATTAATCTTTTTCGATCATTCTCGTAATACTTAATCTTTGAAAAATACAAAATAAAATCTCATTTAGCAAAAATCTTCTTTCGGAAACATAAATAAGACTAGGTGTTTCCCTTTCTGCAACGTTTCGATTCCCAAGATATACACCTCGCCATATTAAAAAAATACACAGCGATTTCACAAATCTGAGTTTTCACGTATATATTAAATGAAAAAAAATATTATTGAAGCAATCATATTTATTGGCTCGCTGCACTTTATTAAAAGCTATTTCCGCTTCCTGTTATTTACGAGAGATGGAGATAGGAAATGCCATGCACTGTTATTAAGAGAAAATTTAATGAACGAAATCAATTTACAAAATAAAAGTAAATTCTAATAAAGATTATCAAGAGAAAAAAAAGTACTAAGTACAATAAGGAGTAAAAAGAGCAACGAAAAGGAAAGGATGAAAATAAATCAAACATGAAACAAGGAACTAAAATGATCTAACAACGATAGCGAAAAAGGGAGAAAAAGACATAGAATGAAAATATTAATGACAATAAAGATAAAACAGTGCAATAGGTTATCGGAAGAACAAACACGTTCTCAGAAAAAAAAACCTCATTAAACTACTTCACATGTCTTATTAATAAAAGCACATGTGGAGGTCATCATAACAATAAGTGCAACAATGAAATAATGCTCGATTACATTCATTGAATAGGTGGTGTTTCTTTTAGCAAAAATAACCAAAGATACGAGACACGAATTACCGTCAGCATCAAGCGAGTACAGACATTTATCTGGGAAATCATTTAATAAACGACGGAAATTGTTACAAACACATCCGAAAACGCATTGAAATCGCAAAAAATGCCTTTCCAAAAGCTAATAAATAAATGAAGAAACAAAAAGATTTCGTGAGAAACAAAGAAAAGCGTTTAACAGCTACGTAATATAAATTCTCCTATATGGCAGTGTACGTTTAACAATTTCCTTACAGATGAAGAGATGAACTGAGGCAAAAGAGGTGTGGTTCTACAAGAGGATTGTGGAAATACTATGAACGAAGCAGGCTAGCAACAAAGAATTTTTATTGAAAACATACGACAGTAGAACTTTCTAGGATGCGTAATGCAGAAAGAGGAGAATTTGACAGACTATATTGGACATATTTGAGGCAAGAGTGACAGAGAGGAACAGCTAGAAGCCTACCTAACGAACTTGCGTAAAAAAAGAAATAGCAGAGCCAGAACTGGGGCGGATAGTAAAGTGACAAACCTTGGAGTTACAAAGGTTGTGGCGATCCATGATCGCCTACGCCCTGAATTGGCCCGGCCGATCATTGCAAAATAATCGCAATTCAAAAGCCAATATTCTCCGCTTCTTCTGCAACACGACTCAGCTTCTGCACATCTTGTTGTTTGTGGGAGAGAAGGCTGATGTCATCTGCCAAGTCCAGACCTTCAATCAGATTCATGAAGGTCCACTGTAAACAGTTCTTCTGCCTGTCGTGGCCTGCCGCATTATCCAGTCGACCACCAACAGGAAGATCGTCGGTGACAGTAGGCATCCCTGACGAACGCCAGTTTGCACTGAGAATGGTTCCATCAGCTTCCTGTCATGGATGACTTGACAGGTGAAATCTTCATGCAGTTATTGGATGATAGTGATGAACTCTGGCAGAAAGAAATTTTGGAGATTACTTCAGAAGACATGAAGAAATCTTTAACATGGGCTGTCAAAATTGGACAGAGGCAAAAAAAGCTACGTCTATTGCTTAGAAAATTAGAAACTGAAGAATATACAAAGTTCGTGGATTATATCTTGCCAAAAAAGACGAAAGAATTAAAATTTGACGAAGAAGTGACATGTCTTAAAGAACTCTTCAGCCCGAAAACATCACTCTTCCACAGAAGGTGAAAATGCCTTAACCTGGTAAAGGGCGATAATGAGGATTATTCCACGTTTGCCGCAATCGTAAATAAACATTGTGACGACTTCAAACTAGCAGAATTAACCCCGGACAATTTCAAATGCCTCATCTTCGTTCAAGGGTTAGTTTCTATAAAAGATAGCGAAATGCGCAGAAGAATGCTTGCAAAATTACAAAATGAACCGGGTCTAACATTACAGCAATTATCGGAAGATTGCCAGAGATGTTTAAGCATAAAGAAAGACGCAAAGGACATTGAAGAATCAGCTGTTTCTCATATACGTAAGTTAAACAAATGTCTACGTTCTTCACCCTCCCCGGAAAGAAAACTAAAATTTTACGACAATGAAAAAAGATTCTCACCCTCCCCGGAAAGAAAAAGAAAATTCTATAATAAGAGGAAAAGTGCAACATACAGGACAAATTATGACGAATATCGAAACAAATATTAGCCGCCACCATCAGCATGTTATCGATGTGGAGGACTACATTGGAACAAGGATTGCCGCTATAGATATAAAAACTGTCTTGAATGTGGAAAAAATGGCCACAAGGCATCCCAATGTAGAAATAGAAAAGATACTAATAGAATAAAAGCTACAAGGATGCATAACGATGACAGCATCGACGTAAGGAAATATGTGGAACTGGAAATTTGCAATAAGAAGATTAAATTACAACTGGATTCGGGTTCCGTCCTCACGATAATCAACTTACAGGCATGGAGAAAACTCAACAGAGCTACCATGTTACACACACAAAAAATTGCCAAGTCGGTTACAGGCAAACGAATAAAATTTGAGGGAGAAAAAATTGTGAATGTTAAATTTCACGGCAAAACAAAAAAACTTAAGATATACGTCATGAAAGATACTGAAAATCTAGTAGGTATCGACTGGATGCAGAAGTTCAATGTTTGTGACCTACCTATCAACTCTTTTTGCAAAAAGTTAGAGGTTGAACCATCAGATACTATAAAATTGAAGGAAGAATTATATAATCAATTTCCTGGGGTATTTTCAAGCGGGTTGGAACGATGCAACAAATGTAAGGCCAAAATAGAATTAAAAGAAAACGTCCAACCAATTTTTAAAAAGCGAAATGTACCGTTCGCTACTATAGAAAAAATAGACAAAGAATTGGAGAGACTTGAACAAACTGGGATTCTATCAAAAACAGAGTTTAGCGAGTGGGCAGCGCCGGTGGTTTATGTAAAAAAGAAGTCAGGAGAAATCCGCGTATGTGCAGATTTTTCGACGGGATTCAACAAGTCGATAAAAGACCACCATTATCCACTACCGAGCCCCGAAGAAATATTTACAAAGCTCAACGGCGGTAAGATATTTTAAAAAATAGATCTTAGTGAGGCTTATCTACAAATCCCAGTACAAGAAGAGAGTACGAAAATCCTTTGCATTAATACGCACAAAGGGTTGTACAAATTCAACAGACTACCATTCGGAGTAAAAGTTGCACCTGCAATTTTTCAGCAAACGATGAACACAATGCTCACGGGCCAGATTTTCGCGACCGCTTATCTGGATGATATTGTAATTAAGAGCGACAATGTTGAAGAGCACATATCACACATAAAGGAAGTTTTCAGAAGACTTCAGGACTTAGGGTTCAAAGTAAAAGGAGAAAAGTGTGATTGTTTTTTTCTTAAATGAAATTAAATATTTACGTCAGATAATAAATGAAAATGGCAGGAAGACACAGAAATGAGAATGTCAAACAGGAAGAGAAAATTTGTCGAACCCCTGATTATCAACCATAAGAGACAAAAATACTAACTTCCCCTAAAAAGGGTTCTTAGGAGGGAGGTGTTCGGGGATCCACCCATTTTCATATAAGTGGACTCGACCAGAGTGTTACTGGAACTGCTGCCGTTAAATACCCAGAGTCAGTCAGAATATACGGAGATTGAGAAATATTGTGAGGTAACCGCTTGTAGAAGTCAGCACGTAGACTCTAATGAAGTCCTACTTCGAGACTATATATATTATTATTACGACTAACCGCGTTCCTGGATATACTAACAGAATTACCCTTTGTATTATTGTGTAAATACATTTAATTTCTTATCTTTATTTCTTGCGTTTGACATTCATTGGAGACCGAATTTCATCTCGGAATTCACAACATTGATGTCAATCCACCGCTGTATATGTTTCTGGTTGACGCATAACGTTATTTATACGGACATAGTCAGCATCATAGCGGAGTAAATAAGCTTGTTTTTTAAATGAAAGATAATTTCAATTCTCATAAACATCTATCAATACTTGTCCAGCTTCGCCCAATATTCCGATCGAATTCATGTTCTTTTTTCCCGATATCCATTATCTATAATAAGCAGAGCAAAATGGCTTGGGTATCTTCTACCCCAACCAACCACCAATCTGTTCATTCTTATTTACTTCAGGAAATGAAATTTTCCTATGAAGATAAAACTTCGATATTTCATTGACTTTATTATTTATTAAATTTCACTGTAGCGTTGAATTTTCGACAATTTGAACAATATCTATCAGCTTTAACACCGAATTTTATGAAAATTATTAAAGTCGACTCTTAAAATCTTTATGTAAAGCGACCTTACGAACAAATTAAATGTATTTCTGCAGCAGCCACCAACCCACGCACAACGGTTTAATTATTTTATTTAAATTTTAATAACTTTTGCATATAATTGATAAATATGACCAGGAGGATGTGTACGAAAATTTATCTCGAATAAACCCTATAATCAGATTCCCTAAATTTCATATATATATATATATATATATATATATTAGTTTGTTTACACGTTATTTTTGATGGACATTCAATTTTTGAGTAGAAGCTCTGGTTTTTAGACGGTATTTTTATTCAACTACACTTACTCGCCTAAACATTCGAGAAACCCGGCAGAATTCGAACCTGCATCCCCTACGGGGAACAGTCATTGGATCTGAGATACCTAACCGGTCGGTAACGTACAACTTTCAATCATACAAAGACCGAAGAGTGCCTTGTGAATTAAGACTCCCTGTCGATTTCCGAAACAGCCATATTTGTTCTATATATACAGGCCGATAGATGTAGTTGGATAAAAATACTGTTTTAAAAAACAGAGCTTCTACTCGAATATGAGTATCAATCAAAAATAACGTTGAAACAAGATGAATTAAAATTAAAAATATCTAATCCATTTCCTATTTAATCCATTTCCTAATATATATATATATATATATATATATAATGATGATGCTTAGTGAGAATTGGAATTGTAGCCTCGAGAAAACTAGCATCATTTACTCTACGAAAATTCTCCGAAAATTTCCTCAGTTGAGAATAGTCTTTTTGATAGCATGTCCTAAGAACAGAATTTACATTAACTACCCTAATGTGCGATACTAACATAAAATTATAAAAATAAGTTATAATATAAATAAATAATAATGATTCCTATAAATAAATAAGCTTTGCTCGATAGAAACGTCAAATTGCAATGTTTATAACATGTCTAATAATACTGTCCCAATATTAATGCTGATCAATCCGACAATGTCAAAATGGCTGCCGAAATTCAAAATGATCTCAAGTCCGTCGTTAACTAGGGCAAATTTTTTTTTTTTAAATTTTAACGCCTCAAAAACTAAACTTCTCTCCATTAATCATCTGTGAGATCCTGTACTGCTTTCCATCAGTATGGTTTATGCTAACCTCCAGGAAAGTTATTCGTCTCGTCTACTTGGGCTATCGTTCTCAGCTGACATAATTTGGAAAGACTATATTGAGTCCATTGCTAAGTCAGCTGCTAAGAAAGTTGGTTCACTGCGTCGTGCGAGACAATTATTTTCTCAAGAATACCTATAAATCTACCATTTGTCCATGCTTAGAATATTGCTGCCATATATGGTGGGGTGCCCCTGATATTTACCTTGAACTCCTTGATAAAATCCAAAGAAGAATGAACGATATTATTTGTCCTGATTTGACGGCACGACTTCAGTCACTTTCCCACCTCCGTAAGTTTGCCTGTGTCTTTTCTATATATATATTCATGGTTCCTGTTCGGTTGAGCGCTTCAATATGGTACCTAGACCTTTTAAATTTAATCTCAGTACTAGACTGGCATCAAGATCTCATCAATTTACGGTTGAGCTGGTTATATGTAACCGTAAATTCAATGCTACATTTTTTCTCGCACTGCACGCTGACTTCTGACTCCATGCTTTCCAGCTAAGTTTAATCTGCAAAAATTTAAATGCAATGTCAATTTCTATCTACTGTCCTCCTGATTACTCTTTCCTCTTCCCGCGCATTATTAATGTTTCTGTTACTAATTTTTCCAGACCCTTTAACCTCTTGTGTCTGAGTGGCTTTACTGCCTTGCATGGGGTGATACCGATTTATAATCCCTACTTTATATTTCATTGGTTTTCTTTTTAAATCAATAGCACTTGACTGTGCTAATCCCTTGAAGATTATCATAGAATCAAGCATTGAAGAACGCCATAAATCTGATATACTTCAGTTTAGAATCCAAGTAAATACTTTTTTACACTATCAATGAATTTTTGGCATGTAAAATATGTGTCCTATAAAATATTCTATTCGTTATTCTATGGAATGCAACGTGAAATATTCTAGATAATTGTGCTAATAAAAGATGCATTTTTCTTTGGCATGGGAATATATATAATCACTGATCAGGTGTTGATGTCAGTCTCAATGGTCGAATCTGTTCTGCGGAGAATAATAGGCCTATTTCCTTGCCAAGAAAGTGTATTTTGATCTATTAATATTTAAAGCAAAAATACTGATCTCGTAATCAGTTGAATTTTATGTGATTATTCTTACAGAAGTATGAGGTTGTTGTAAATAATTTATATTTCTGTTAATCGACTTCATTCTTTTCAATATGAAGTACAATTATATTTTATTCAATTTATAAATCCACCGTTGTTGCTATTTATCAGGCTTTTTTTTTTAGTAAAATTCTTTAAGTTTTAATTTGAAAAGATTTTCGGCGAACGCTTAAATCTGGTTTTCATTTGAAAATGTTTTCCACATCAAAAAAGTAACAGACGTTCAAATTTCGATATAGATTTTCAGATAAACAATCGAGAATTTGTGATTCAGGCTGAATAAGATTGGCCCCTTTAACTTTAAAGACGAACTCTAAAATAACTCGGACAAGAATTTCAAGACTCAATCATACATTTAGAATATTATAACAATGACAACGATGCACCCTGCAACAGGATTCGAAATTACATTCTACTTTACCGAAGAAACTATCGTTCGATCCGACATGATTTACACCGACTGGACTACGAAGTGTCACGCCGAGCAATCAAAGCCGAGTAGTGCTTCATAAGCGCGAATCATTCCCAGATTCTCGAAATATCTGTTCAGTTTCATATTCGAAAGTAAACGAAGCAATTTTTAAAGAAGTAATGGATTTTTTTATTAATCCGACTGATTTTGACTTTAACCATTATTTTCCCCAATATTTGAATAGACGCTCTGTTTATTTATTAAACAGTGTATCCATTTATTTTATTTGTCTACCGGACTGAATATTTGAGAAATCTTAAAGAAAAAAAATCTGCCCTCTGGCAAGATTCGAACCTGCATCCCTTTTCGTAGGAGCAATCGTCGTTAGATTCAACACGCGTTATACCGACCTGGTCACAAAGGATATATTATGTTTTGAATATTTTTTATTGTAACATTTTATTTGTAAATAAGGAGAAATTATAAGAAACTTAAATTGCTTGTGCGTACTTCGCTGGCTTTAATTTTTGAATTTTGGAAATAATTTTGGTACATTTTGATTCGTTGTAAAACAGGCGTGTTTGGTATAAAAACCAAATCAATGAAAGGGTTTCCTTCCAAATTCCGAGATGTTTATTTGACGTCTATCTGAAGGTTATTTAAGGGGATCCCTTGAATCTTTTCCGAGTTGACAAACAGCCGCTGCTGGAACCCAGGTCGCCCGGGTTCATAAAGAAAAAAAAACACCTAAGATATTTGACAACAACCAGACGAGAATTGAAAGGAACACCAAAGAAAATATTCAGCTGGTGTGCTTGATCTATTCTTCGCTGATTACCACGAACTTTACTTCGAAAATTGTACCAAATTATTCTTTATTTTCTCTTTTTCTTAACTTTATGTAGTTGATGACCTGATGAACTTCTAATGCAGCATTATAATTTTTAATATGAAAAGGCATATTTCATTTTTATTGGTACTGCTATTGGCCATCATTTGGCGCACAAAGCACTTAATTTGTGTAATTCATTCATTTTTTTGTATGTGTTAGGGTTGAATAAATTCATCGTCTGTTTTTAAACTCGGCTCGTAACGACTGTCTTTGTGTGCCCATATAAATTAAAATGCTACCTAAAAAATTTGTTGGTACTATTTTTCATATTTTTTAAATAATCATAAAAACATAAGCAACATTTTTTTTATTTTTGCATATATCAGAATATGATAAACTAATTTGATACAAATTTCAATTTATAGTCTATTAGTCTAAAAATGAAGAAAGTTATAAGATTGTTATTTCATGTAGTCCCAAGCATTCTAAGACGGGCTTGATAAAGATATGCTATTAAGATTGATTTTTCTTTCTTATATTTATTTTAAATTATATATATACATATACACATACATATGTGTGTGAGCGCGTGGGCGTGTCTGTTTTATGGAATTTGTATTAACTAATTCATGGTGTTATATTATCCCTCGAAACATTTTTTTTAATTGTGCAAAGATTTTAAATTGAAATTACCGAAAACTTCAAGACTACAACAAATTCTTCCATGTTACGCAGCTAGAATTTCTAAATAGCACGAGGATGAAGCTATTAGGTTGAGCAAAAATAATTTCGTTTTATAACATATGTTACTATGTGATAAAACGAAATTATTTTTGCACCAACCTAATATTATCCATTGCCATCTTTGAGTTCTTCGAGAAAAATTGACGTCATAATTGATAACAGGTTTTCTCTGATATTCATCAGAAATAGAATATAATTTATATTCAACTAAGTCGTTATTTTCTAGTAAAATATTGCTTTGCATCATATTTCATACGCTCTGTGCCATATCATGAGTGGGCTAAGAAAATATCACTAGCTACAGGTATGATTATAACCACTGCGACGAGCTGTTAAAAATGTGTCAAGTGGATTTTAAAAACTAATATTTCTGTTTCTTAGTTATTTCTATTTATTTTCTATATTAATTAATAAAAATAACTGTTATGTAGAAAATAACAAAACGCCTGTGAATTATTAGCGAGTTATATTAAATTTAAATTATTTTTTTTAATTCTAGGACTCTTTCGCATACTACTCCAACTCCCAGCAAAGATGGTGAAATTAACGCACCTAAGTTATGTTAGTTTAGGGTTTTTATTTATCAATAATTAAACTAATTAAAAATAACATTTTTATTTATTTAACTGAATATTCTGATTTAATGAAAAATGCCTTAAACAAAATAGATTAAATCATTTAAATTCCTGGAATAATTGTTTTTCGGAAGAACTAAGTTTGGAATCCATCAGGAAAAAAAATAGAATTCATACTTAGGTGCTCTTCCTCGATTTTTTCCGACAACCGTAATTCTTTTCGGCATGCGTTTCACTAATTGATACAGTATTCTTCCTCAAAGTGCTTCCACCATTCCCAACTTAAGTAGAGCTTCATAGAGCTTGCTGGATTTGTTCTACTAGTGTAACTAATAATAATGTGCTAATGGCAGGAGACAAACATTTATTTCCTCCTGCTAATAAAAATACTGGAAAAATTATAATTGAAATTAAAAAAAGAAAAGAAATTTAATGGAAACAGGTACTTGATATAAGAAGGAGAAAATTAGTCAGCGAAAAATATTTTCTAATATGACCAAGCAAAGCGGAATGAGTGATAAGACTAGAAAAACAAATTAAAATATTATTAGGTTGGTGCAAAAATAATTTCGTTTTCTAATATATGTTACTATGTGAGAAAACGAAATTATTTTTGCACCAACCTAATACATAGAAAATGAAAGTTTGTGCATACTTTGTAAAACAAAGAATTATAACCAGCATTACGGCCACAACAGGTTGAAACATTGGTTCCCGTACGAGCACCGAAGTTAAGTAACTGGTCAGTAGCTAGATGGGTGACCGCTTGGGAATAGCCGGTGCTATAAGTTTGGATGTGCGCGTGGTGTAATGTCTAATAGCTCGGAAGTTTTAATCGGAGAGGCGAGTTCTAATTCTAGTTAGGGTTAATTAGTAAGACTAGTGACATTAAACCAAAATAATTTTTTGTAGAAAATATTTAGATTTCGACATTAAATAACCTGGAAATGGTTGCTATACCGCCAAACAAAAGCAACAGAAGTTAGAAGGAAGAACAGGCTAGTAATGTAAGTGAAAATGTTATTGATAAAGAGTTAAGAATTAGAAGGAAATAAAATGTATCAGAAGAACGCAAATAACGGCGAAATGAACAGACATTGATAGAAGAAAGAAATAGAAAAACAGAGTGGTTGATAAAAACAGCAACAGGAAACTGAAAAAAGGGATTAACCTTATACGCTTGATTAAGAAATCGTGGAAAATGCTAGTTCGATATCGTCAAAGAACGTCACTTTCTATATTAGTCAGCGTATCGGAAACTAATCGAAATTGCATCTATGCTTGTTAAATGCAAATATCCTCAGCTGAATGACAGAAGCAAAAAAAATGTTTGTTGCAAAGAATCAGTTGCAAAGTAGATGCAGGCCACTTAAATGATTATCTTAGATGTGGAAATATCACAAGACAATTTACAAAGAACATTTATGTTCCAGTGAAAAGCTAATGATTTCCGCTCAGTGAATAATAAGAATGCAAAATATGTTCTTTATTCCTTGATAAAAAGAAGTGAAAACTCTCAAAACAAGGAAGAGAATTCTAGTAATAGCACGGTCCGATTACAAAAATCTCTATGATCTGACAAGGGAGAATATTGGAATTCATAGAAATTAAAAGAACGTGTAATTAATTACAAGGTGAATGCAGTGAAGAATAAAACTGATGACAGTAGAAAGACTCCAGTGGATATGACAATAGAAGAGATATTTTGCTAAGAAACTCCGCATTAACTCAAATAGTGTTTTTTGATGCGATGATCTTTATATAGGTTTCTTTTTCTATCTTTTAATTAACATGTTTTCTTGAGAAAGAAATGTTTTTATTTTTTTTTAATTAGCATGTTTTCTTGAGAAGAAAGGTTTCTCTATGGTTTGTAAGTCATTTTTCCTTCTCTTAAGCTAAAAGCTCAGATTACACTGCTATTTAACCCATAAAGACATCAGTGAGTAAGTGAGCATAACTAACTTTACTAGTAAGTTGAACTCGGCTCACCGATTGTATTTTTTGCGCAGATAATCACCACGCTACCCACACATTCATAATAAGAGTAATATTGCCCATGTGCATCTTGCAGGTTTATATCTTGCACTTATGATATCACTGGTAGTATTATCACTATTAATGTCAATTTACACTATTTACATTGTTCAGACAGTTGTCTTCATCTTTATTGTCATAGACATACAGTTACAGCCGTTGTACGCTCCGGCCTTCTTCAGGTGATATACGTTGGAATTTCGAACCTAAAAATTTATTTCGTTCACGTTTCGGGTAGATTGTTCTAGTTCTACGTGCCATGCCTATTCTAGATATCTCAGTTTCAGTTATTTCCCTTTAGTAACTCAACTCTCCAAGTTTTTTTACATCTCTGATGTGGCCAGGTATTGAACTCTGTACTCTTTGGCTCAGATCACTGGATTACTTTAAACGACGCTTTTATCCATTGGGCCATGTATCCGAAATAATGGTTTCACTCCAAACTTCCAATGTATATCACCTGAAAAAGGCCGGAGTGTACAACGACCGAGACATTGTGAATATGACAATAAAGATGAGGAAAACAGTTCAAACATTGTAAATAGTGTAAACAGTTACAATATCTTATATAGACAGATATTAATGTCAATATATTCAAATTCTTGCTAAATTGGAGATGAGAATAATTAAGAAAGTTCGATGGAAGAACTAGAAAATTAATAATAAAGCCTTACACATAAGGTATGATGATTTTGCGGAAAGACAAGAAGGTGGAACAGGATTTACTGGCTTTTAGAATTCTGTCAACTTGGCAATCAAGGGACTTGATGATTGAACGGGGTAAAGTAATGAAAGGTTGGTTATAGCTGTTAAAAGAACGAAATAAAGAACCTCAAAAATATGAAATCAAATATGGGAATGAAAATGACTGCACAAAAAGTTCAAAGAGCAAACTACAGAAATTTCAGACTGGAAGTTGATATTTGAAGAAACTCACCAAATCTATATTCATGTCATTACAGGAAATGTCTATAAAAACTAGTAATACAAAGCACAATAATTCAATATCCTGAGATATAAGATTAGAAATCATATAATAAACAAAAGATTAAAAAATATGCATTACTTGGTGGGAATGGTGGAAAATATGCAAGGGAATGCGTTTCAACCATACAGATAAATGGTATATGCACAAGAATTTTTCTAAGAGAATGAAACACATAATAATTCACTGAAAGTTTGAAATTCAAACGGATTACCCGATACTTGCTCGAAGACTGCACCAAGGCATTATAAGAGAAAATGTATCGATTTGATATCTCTGTTCCAAAATGCCACAAGAAAAAATTTGGCGAAAGTCTAAATTCGAAGACATTTCGAGAAAAATGTGAAAAAAATTGTGACATATGAAAGTAATATTTGTACACGTCGTTATTAACGAGCTTTGAATGATCCGTAAAACATGTGCAAAATTATTGAACGAATTTGACAAATCCGAGTACAATCAAATCTATCATGATAAACCAAATCAGTGACAAAACTAAGAAAAATCCTGTGGTCTTGAAAACAGTTTCTTACGTGATCTACATTGAACATTGAACTCATTATACCGAGGGTGTGATAAGATTAGGATTAATAATAATTATAAAAAATGTTTTAGGTCATGTTTTGACAAAACAGAGGGAAATTAGTTTAACAAAAATAGAGAATTCGGAAGTGAATACACCTATAAAATGTGTGCAAGAAAGGAGAGAAGTATTATGTCAACGAAAAACTGTAAAACAAGTTGAAAAGACGACAACAAACGAATTATCATAGAAAATATCAACAATCCTCAAAAGTCAACGACAATTGAAATTCACATGATAAATGAAATGGCAAATGAACTGACTTGAATATTTCACCTCAAGATAAATCTAAAACGAGAAACAGAATGAGTTTTAATAGAAGCAAATAAAGAGACATCCGAATAACAACTGTAATCGTGTCTTTTGTAGTCATTCCCATAACATTTTTGGATAATTGAATTATCTATGTATAGGTAAAGAGTTTTAGTACAAGTGATGAATAATTTTTTTTTTCGTAATATTAACATTACATTACTAAACTTCCTTTATTTCATTCAATAATAGCTTGATGATTCCTGGTCCTTCTGCGTTCTGTTTAGGTAGATAGCGTCAGCTTCCCAATGACCAGTATATATATATATATATATATATATATATATATATATATATATATATATATTCCTACACGTTTCATTAAATAATATAGACAAGTGTTGTCTATTTATTTTATGTAATTTTTTTTCTGATAAGTTTAATAATATTATCGTTGAACGAAGAAAGAAATTCATAATATTGATCCATATTTTTTTAATACAATCTAAGCTTTCGGCTTACATAAGCCATTATCAAAGATGTCAATTACAACATATTAAGCAATATACGGACAAGACAGTGATGATAGTCTGTCATTGTTTACATAGATGATTTCTAAGCAACGATAAACACGTGCATATAAGACGCTAGAACCGAAAATCGCACCGCATCTCATGACGTCACACACGACCACACGAGAGTGAATTGGAGAAGTATGAAGTATGGGAAGCTGTTGCTATAAACCAATTTAAGAATATTTGTAGAGATGCCATAAATGATTTTGTTTAGGTTGGGTTTTAACTATTTGATGTATAATGCTTCAAGGATTTTTAGTTTTTATCTATTGTTTTCATGTCGAAGTATAATTGTGTTTTCGACAAGTATTTTACGGAATTGTGTATGCAGGCAGGCATGATGTTTTAAATGCCTAAAAATCTTAGAGTTTTCATTCAAATGTAGTGTCAAGCGTCGTGAAAGCGAGTTTGTGGCGTGACCAACACTATTATTTAATTCGTTGGAGATACACTCTCCCAAAGGGCACTTGAATTTATAAACTATGTTGGTTTTTTGCAAATCGCTAACCAGGGGAGAAGAATCATTGCGAAGAATTAAGTTGGATATACTAGATTTATATGATTAATTTAACTTTTTTGCTAGTCTCTGTAGTTGATATATTATAATTTACTAAATTTTTTAGTATATTTTCATCTTCTTTATAATTAGTATGCATTTGATTAAGATATAGATGATTAATATGTTTGAGATCAGTAGAAGCAATATTATGTACAATTTGCTTGGTATTGAGATTTCTAAGAAAGCATCTTATTTGTTCATCAACTATATAGTTTAGAAAGCTATTATTTATAAATGTCTGTTTTATATTCTTTAGTTCACTGTAAAAAATCTGTTTTATGGATGAATTAGTTTCTGCACGATGTATTAGATTCTTTATAATTGCTATTTTGTAGTAATATGGGCATTCACTCTTGTAGTTAAGTGTACATGAATTTATGCTTGTAGGTTTTTTGTATGGCAAAATAGTAAATTTGCTATTATTTGTGTTTATCAATATGTCAAGGAAGGGGATTTTATTAGTAGTATTGAGTTCATATGTGAATTTAAGGACAGAATTATTTTGGAAACGTTTTTGAAGTTGAATTATTTCATCTGTATTTTTAACTAACATAAGAATATCATCAACGTATCTTAGGTAGATTGATGGTTTTTTTTAAATCTGTAAATATCTTATTTTCGAGGTTCGACATGTAGAAATTGCTAAATGTCGGACCCAGTACAGAACCCATGGAGACACCATCACGTTGAATATATATATTGTTATTATGATCGAAGAAAGGGACTTCAGTAGTACAAGCTAACAGTAGTTTTCTTAATATATTAGGATTAATTTTAATTGGTGGTAAAGATGAGTTACTGTATATATTTCTTATAATTATGTCAATAGTTTCACTAACAGGGACATTGGTAAATAAGTTTTCAATATCAAGTGAAGCCATGATTTCATTGTCGGGTTTTTCACTTTTTAGGATTTGGATTACTTCTAATGTTGACTTAACACTATATTTACTAGGAAGATAGGGAGTAATAAGTTGGTTAATGTATTTTGTTAGATGATATACAGGAGTTGGAATTTACGATATGATAAGATGGAGAGGATAGTTAGGTTTATGTGTTTTTATAGTGCCGTATATGTAGCCAGGTCTATAATCACCAACAATTTTAGGGAGTTTTAAAGAGTTCTGTTCAGCATTATTAGCATTAATAAGTTTATTAAGCTTTGATTTTAGTTGGTTGGTCGGGTTCTTGTTAAGTTTTTTAAACTTTATGTGATCATGGAGGATGTGGTCAAGTTTTTTGTTGTAATCCAATTTGTTTAGGATGACAAAAATGTTGATCTTATCAGCTTTTTTTACAATAATGTCTGGGTGGTTGCGTAGTTCTTGTGGGGCAATTTTCAGTTGTTTAGAAAGTATTTTTGGGAGAGTTTCTGCTTCTATCATGCCGATCCTTGTGTGTGTGTGTGTGTGTGTGTGTGTGTGTGTGTGTGTGTGTGTGTGTGTGTGTATGTGTGTGTGTGTGCGCGCGTGCGCGCGCAGCTAACGAGCAAAAGAAATAATCTGGTCGGGAACGGTCATTTTCGACCGGTCCTGAAATCACTTTATTTCACTTTTAGGATTAAGTATTCACTACTCTTTTAACAATTAAAATCATGAATTTTCAAATTCGGCCTTTTCTGACAACGGAACATAGAAATAAACTCAATTTTCGTTGTTCATAATAGAGATTCTCATGACAAGAAAATTTTTAATATAACTAGGGATCATATTAGAAGACATTCACACATTAGTTAAATTTTGTACTGTTTGCTTTTTAGACATCATAGCAGATTTTAAACTCTTTTGCCAGACAAGTGTACTTTAAAAACCCTATCAGCTGAAGTAACCCCATTTCAGCATTTGGGCGTACGGGAAAAAGAAAAATAGAAAAATGTATTGAGGCTAGTTCTCGTTCACTGAGAGTTAACGTAGCGATTTGTACGCTAGCGTTAGCGCTCCGTGCAAAAGATGCACATGGCGTGGACAGTGCACGTCACTCACTCGCTAATTCACTAGCAGCGTAAGTCTAACTTTTCCTTAATTATTTACAGAAACTTACATTACTTGAAATTTTCTCAACACGAAAGATGTTCCCGATAGAATAAATATTTCTATCTTCTTTGGTTTCACTCTTTTGCTTGTCTATTTTCTCAATAATTTTAGCTTTGTTCAACACACGACCTAGTAACAATAGTTTGGTGATCACAAGTCAGCTATGTGTTCATTTTGTTAACTTTAAGACTTTGTTTCAAAGGTTGTTATTTCATAAAATTAATTGATACCGAACAAGTTATGTATCTGTTTACAATCGTGCTAGGTTCAAACACAGTTGAATGTTATAGGTCTGCTTTTAATATGTATCAATTAGTGCATCGGTCTTTGTATATTTATAAACCCATTACTTTCCAGTCATTGAAACCTTATGTATTTCTCTCATGACACAAATCTACAAGTTGTTACAACACATATTACGGTTAAAACAATGATTGAACTGCTAGCTTACTTCTGAAAATAATAGTCAGTTAACTTCTAACCAATTACTGTCAAATTATATAATTCGGGGAATTAAATTTTATGAATATTTTTACGCATTTGCAAAGCACTCTATCATAAACTCAGACTGCTTAATTTCTCTCCATGCCTGTCTGAACTCAAATGATAGAGAGATCAACTTTAGCGGATAAAAACTAAGACTTCCGGCAGTTAATTTTAGCTTTGTTCAACACACGACCCCTGAGCCAGTAACAACAGCTATGTGTTTCTTTACTTCGTGCTAACTTTAAAAATTCGTTTCAAAAACTGTTAATTATGATAAATTAATTGATACTAAACAGATTATGTATCTATTTACAATAGTGATGGTTTATATACAGTTGAATGTACTTTTGTATATTTTAAATGCTTGAATATAGAAATTTCATTCATTGTCACATCTCCTCAGGTCATTATACTAATATGAGAATAGGAAATAGAGAAAAATTTTTGGTGAACATATAACAATTTTACTCGTGAGTACGACAGCTGCATTAGTAAAATGAACTGTCTCTCCTTGCTTGTGAAGTTTTCTCTTTGATGTGGTGGATCATATTGCGAACAAATGGTAATTAGCCATTATTTCCCCTGTTTATTTGATAAGTCAAATAAATAGTTACGGTAGATTTATCAAGTAATTTGGAACCTTAAATTGGCAGCTGTGCTTCCGTCTCACTAAACTGTATTTGTCTGACGTCAAGGCACTGAAAACAGAATAAATAAGATTACAACACAATAGCTTTAATCAAAAGGAAAAAAGTAAAGTTGTCAGAAATGCAATTGGTTAATCCAGTCGAAGTACTTACCATTGACAACCAGAATACAGCTCAATTAATTGTCTAAGATAACCAAAATACAAACATACAATAAATGTAAGTTACACCAGCTAGTGCTACTCAGTCAGGAGGGTGGTTTGTTCAGAATATAAAGCATTATTAATAATGTAGTTCCACGGGAAATATTGGTTAGCTGCTTCCAGCGTTATTTAACTGCAAAATCAATTATAGGCGCCCATCGCTATCCACAATAAATATGTTGGATTTAAAACAAATCAACAAATATATATGAAGAACAACATATATATATATATATATATATATATATATATATATATATATATATATATATATATATATATCGAACAATAAAAAAAATATAAAAAAATTAAAATCTTCAGACACACTGGGTTGTAGATTAATATTCTTTCGTTTTTTTATTATTATTTCATTTAGATTCGTCGACTAGTTTCGGCCAAAATGGCCATCATCGGGAGGAGAAATATTTCTGCTTGCTACAGAAATGAATGTCTTGCTGGAGAAAATTAAATTTTGTCTCTAGTTTTCATTTGTTTTTTATTTTTTTATCTTTTTAACATGAATCTTTTAACATTTCTTGTGTTGGTCAAACAGTCTCTTTTAAGTTGTTATTTGAGATAAGAGCTGGATGGATCTATGCTTCTCTGAACTCCCTTGGTCATTTTGACAGTTTTTATTGGTGCTGGAGAGGGAATGTGTCTCTGTTTAGTGTTTGTGTGTGTGTTATTTGGTTCTTAGTGAGTGAGTGAGTATGATATGTGTAAGTGTGTGTATTGCTGTGGGTGTGTGTTATCATTTGGCTCATTAGGGAGTGAGTGCGTATGATGTGTGTAAGTGTGTATATTCGTGTGGGTGTGTGTATAAATGTGAGGCCTCAACACCTCTGTAAGCATGTCTGTCTTGTGTGGGTGAGAAATTTGGGTAGGTTTTGATTTGTTGAGTTATATATTGGTACTATCTGTATTGTTAAATTTATGGTTTAGCCCGGCTGGATATTGTGTTTTTAGACTTTGTATCCACTTATTTTCATGGGACTCTAAAATCTTCCTAATGTTATCTCCTCTGAACTTTTCTATTCTCTCAATTATAGTGAATTTGGCATGGGTTTTGAAATCGTGTTTTTCCAGGCGGAAATGTTCTACAGGTAATAATTTTTCATGGGGAGTCGACTTAATTCGATTGCGATAATTATTAATTCTGTAGTGAAAGGTCCATTCAGATTTTCCTACATATTGTTTCTGGCATAGTGTGCATTCTAGGAGGTAAATTATGTTATGACTTCTACAGTTAGAATCATGGTAGATTTTGAAAGTAGATTTAGTGATTGAGCTAGTGAATACAACCGAACAATTTTCATCCCAAACAATGTGAATAAAACTCATTTAAATAATTTCACCTATAATATATATATATATATATATATATATATATATATATATATATATATATATATATATATAATGACAAATGGAAAACGTTTCATTGAAACTAGATTTGATTGCGCATTTCGCCTTTCTAGGCTTCATCAGATCCAAAAACGAAAGAAATAAATGTGTGTATGTTTATTTACTTAGATAATGAATTATAATACTCTTCCCATAAGGTGGCATTTCTTGTGATTAAACAAGAAAGAAAATGATTGACTTTTAAAAGAAAACGTTAATATTTATTCTGTAACTCTTCTTTATAATTTTTAGTTCAGGTCGAAAGTTGTTAATATATTTTCCCAGCTAAACATAAAAATAACAGAAATTATTTGAACAAAGTATCTATAAACAAAAAGAAGGACGCAATGATAGAGAAAGCATTATCATCGCCAGTGAGACACGCTGCAAGAGCCACGCCATTTCGCGACGTTCGTCCCTTAATCGAGCCGCAATTCCGCCAACCCTCTGAAAGAACGCCATCGAATGAGGGCCAATAAGTCCAGAAGTCTCCACTGCTACTGGAGTAAAAATAAATCTGTCCGCAAGAGAAGAATATTTTACTAATTTCTGACCTTCTCGTCCCACCCGACTGACCCCGGCTCAGCCGCGGACCTGATCAAATTACCGAAAATGTCGAAATATATCGGCACAGGTCTCATCCCAAATTAGCGGCTTTCCTCCTTTAAAATGGGAAAATGGTAACCCCATACGGCCGCTCTCCATCACCACGGTCGAGGTTCGATTTAGGTAAGGAACTCACTGCACCCAAACCTCTTCTGATGATGTCGTTTATTGCAGCATACATTGGAAAGCGGACGGAAAAACGACGACAGAAGAGAGGATGCAAACCAAACTCATCAATGGAAGCTCCATATCTGCATCTGTGATGAAAACATAATTTGAGCCAAGGCGGACATTCATCATCTAGAATGGTACCGGTAGATGAGTTGAGTACTGCGTTGAGCCAAGCGCCACTACGCGGTTGTAAAGCAGATAGTAGACAGGCGAGGCGGTGGTGATCCAAGGGGAGAGCCCCCCCCCCCCCAAATTAGTAAAATTGGCCTCGTATTTTATTATATACCAGTTTTCTGTTTTGATGTTTGTGGGAGAGAAAGTAATTCTTGGGGCCCAGAAGTTGCATACTCGTTCCAATAAAAATACATTGAAACGATCCACCGAGTATCTCATCAAATAATTCACGAATGGAAGAAAGTGAAGAAAGATATGCTAGAAGGGCCAAGTGTGCGACTGACCGAAGGCCCAAGTCTCTGAAACTCAAAGGGAACTTCGCCTGCTTCCAACCTGCGTCGTCGAAGATAACGTTGCAAATTAACTCTGCGCATCTCTTAATTGTGATATATTGTTTAAGAAATCCTGATCGAGGTAGCAAGGGGCACTTGGGAGAGTGTAGAGGAAGCTCAGTAGAGAAAAACTGTTCTTCAAGAGGAAGAGGTCTGAGTGTGCATCAATTAATTGCGATCTCAGTAATTCTTGTTAGTATGACATGCTTCGTATCCAAACACTCTCGAATAGCTATTGGAGAGACTAGAGAACCAAGAATATTCAATTCCTCCTTAGGATTTATTTATATATCTTCAAGGATGAGTATTGTATCCTGGATAGCACCCTCGAAATTAGCTGCACTATAATTCAAATTTATTATATCTGATTTTACTCACAAGTCTAAGCAAAGATAAAGTAGAAATAAGTCGTCGGAGATCGTCAGCTTTCGTTGCATCGTCTATATATCATATGTTGAAATGAGAGGCAATGAAACGAGCTGCCTCGTCAACAGCTATCGCAAATTGTAACGGACCTAGCGGATCACCTTGCTGGATTCCGGTAGCAGAAGAGATAATATTCGAGACGATCAACATACATGGATGACTATACGAAAGATGAGCCAGTTGAAATATAAATATAAATTTGAATTCATATAGCCTTTTCTGAAAAGAACGCAAGGCAAATTCTCATCTAATCCTTCAAAATGGGTTGGAAGTAAAAGATGAGTATGTTTTTAGGTCTATCCATGTGTTTTCCGTGTCGATAATATGTATTTTAAATAGATAAAGAATCCTGAATATTTTTTTAAGAAATTTGACAAATAGGATAGGCCTAAAAACATATATATCTTTTACTTTGTCGGGATTTTATCATACACACAAACACACACACACACACACATACATACATACATACATACATACACATATATATATATAAATATATATATATATATATATATATATATATATGATGTATCAAAAATACTTTTACAAAATTTTGAGAGGGTGTCCGACACTAAAACAAGATAAAATATCCATATAAACATATGTCAAAAAAGCCATTGTTGTACCCCTCCGCTTACTGCTACACTCGTCAAATCATTGACTGGCGAACCTTTTCAAATACTCCCACAATGTCGAATGGTTTCACAGGCACCATGACACGATGCTGAAGTTTCTCTGCATTATTAATGTTTGCTGCATAAACCAATTGTTTTTGACGGTCCCACAGATAAAAATACAAACGACTGAAGTTGGAGAAACATGCAGCCAATACAACCGAACAATTTTCATCCCAAACAATGTGAATAAAATGTGTTGGAACGCCATCATGCATGAACCACATACGTCTTCATATTAGTAGGGGTACATCCTCTAGCAGATTTGGAAGCGTGTTCGAAATAAAGTCTCTGTAGATAGCTCCTCTGAAACTGACTGGGAGAACATATAGACCTATCAGGCAGTCACCTACAATTTCAGCATACACATTAATCGTAAACTGATGCCGTGTTTATCTTCATTGTACTATGGGGTTTCCAATCCGTACACTAATGTTGGTTGTGTAAATTTGTTATTCAATCTCTTCCAAATATTTCCTCATCCGTAAATAAAACTGAAGAGATGGATCGATAGGTTGTGCAATAAACCGTCAGCAAAAGTTCTCACGTGGTTAGTGATTAAAATTGCAAATGGAAAAAGGAGCTTCTCTTTAAGTAGCCTCCATGCTCTACCATGGGATGTACGACATGCTAAGATCACTTGACGTGTGCTGATAACTGGATGATCTCCTCGTGAGAAATGTAAAATAGTGTACATGGCGACACTGCGCTATTTACCATAAAATATCTTCAAACATAATAACCCCAAAATAAAGCATTTGCGAATATATGTTTATATGGACTTTCCTTCTTGTTGTGTATGAAGAACACAGCCCCAAATTTGGTAAAAGTATTTTAATATACACGCCCCTTTCTCTCTCTCTCTCTCTTTCGCTCTCTCTCTCTCTCACTCTCTACATATATATATATACATATATATATATATATATATATATATATATATAGATATATATATATATATATATATGTTTTGAACAATAAAAATATTTAAAAAATAAAATCTTCAGACACATTGGTTTGTGTAGGATAATGATTAGATTAGAAGCGGATGACACACACACACACACACACATATATATATATATATATATATATATATATATATATATATGTATCAGAATCTCTGTAATTTTGAATCACCATCTGTAAAGCGAAGTTAATAATATCTTATGAATAAAAGGTTAAATTTTTCATGCGTAAAAGAATTGTTTATTCATTTCTGGTCTCAATCAAACGAACTTCTGCTGATTCGATTGATATTTTATCTTCTAGTCTTTTTTCGAACATTTAATATTATCACGAGTATGCAAAAGATTCTTCCTTCTCTCCTCGGAGATCGGACGTATATAGAACCTGATGTTATTTGATTATATTTGTGCTTGTATCCTAAGTTCAGCTGGGTTTACCTTGTCTTTATGCTAGCACCTCCACCGATATCTTCGATCTTGATGCCTCGGTAGCCAACTTCTAGTTGAACTCTTGATGCACCTTTGTATTTTAACTTTCTCAAGGGAGTATAAAAAATATTATTTCTAAGGGCGATTTAAGTATATATTGGAGTCAGCACCGATCAACTCTTCTTAGATCAAAGTTTCCTGATTGATATTAAATAAGATTCGGACCACTGGCATTTCTTATCCTGAATCACATACAGCACTCTAATTTCGATATATATACATCTTACAAATCAGTTTGCTTTGTCGTCTCATTAAAACGATAAACGTTTCTGTGAAAAATTGCAAGAAATCCGAGTTTCTTTTAAGAAAAGGTGTGATTTCAAACAATACATACATAGAACACTTTTGTTGTTTGTCATTGATAAGAACGAGAAAATAATGGAATCCACTTTAATCTAATTATCCTATTTGAGTTTTATTTTGTATCGAGCTGTAAACAGTACAAAATAAAATAATATTCGGTCTATTTTCAACCATTCCTTTGGGAATTTTTTTAGTAAATAATTATAGTTAACATATTAACAAGTCTTGTCTACATATTGTTTTTAATATCATGATATTTCAGTTCGACGGCAAACATAACTTTCCATAGCATACTTTTCTTTATTAATTGTGAATTATCATTATTTTGGTGGAAAGATTGTGTCATGGTTCCCTGTTTCCTTCCGCAGAAGTTTGAATTCACTGTTGTTTTTCTACACTGGTTGCCACCCACAGCTATACAGTCCAATACTCCCAGTTATCTGACACTTAGCTAAAGGAAAATAAAATTTATGTATGTCTTTCCCAAGATTTTTAGTGTGGCAGTGACTGCAAAAAAAAAAGCTGGAAATTGAATTCAGCCGACTGGTTCCATTTTCTGATCTGACAGCCCTTATAATATCCAATTTATATAAACTTTGCAAAAGTATTTTCTATCAAAAACCTTTCACGTTTTGGTTTCTGTTTTTGCTGATGTCAATCTCATATGAATCTTCCTTTTGAACAACGATTAGTTTCCAGACACCCTGACTCTCGTGTCAGTTTTGTGCAGTTTTCTGGAAATTTTACACCTATCTATTTTAACTCCAGTTGCCTACAGGTCCATCGGTTACAGCGGCCATTTTTATCAGCAAAAATTTGGTTTTATCCTGTCAGCCATTTTTCATGATAGCGAGATTCGTCAAAGACAGTAATGTTGGATATTTCCTGTCATATAAAAAATGTTATTCTTATGGTCATTCTAAGTTATGGACATTTCCTAGCTCTTTCCCACATCGTGATTCTGTGTATGTTTATCATTTTTCCTATGTTATCACGGGTTAATTAAAAGTAACACTAGCTGACCAGAAAGAAGAATAGTCATTAATATAAATATGAATTATGATTAAAATCATTAGGAATGGAGATTAGAGAGCAACATTAGTCTAAAATAAAATCGCAGAATAAAATCGCAGGGTAAAAGTAGTTTCTACAAATAAAATCAACTTTGAATCGAAGCTTTTTTACCATTGTTTTGAATTTTACAGACAAGATATGTTGTTTGATATTAAAAATAAGGTATGCAAATCTGCTTGTTTTTGTCAGAGATTTACTTATAAAATGATACCATTACTGTCTAAATGTTTTAACTTTTTTTATGAAAATTTCACAACTTCACTGTTACGCGCAACCTCACAAAAAATTATGTAAATATATTTTTAAGAAATCCTGCGAATCCTAAGAGAATTCTCAGTAGACTTCTCAGCGGTAAACCGAAATCCATTTCTACTGATCGATCTTTGGCATATAACGTTGTGTTTTATCCACGTTTCATTCTTTTCCGATTCTTCAGTTTGAGATTAGAAAGCAACGACTGAAAATAAATCTTTTTTTTTTATTTACCATCCACATTGTTTTCTCTTTTTTAAATATCTTTTTTGTTTCTTCCTCGATGCGTTTCATATAAAAAGAGAGTTTAATTGAAATCATTTGGCTTCGGATTATTTCAGTTCTGACGATTTGTATTGGAATGATACAAAGTTATATGATTTTCTCTTATATGTCAATATGGATTTCTCTTTAAAGTGAATGACAATATTTATCAATAAAGTTTAAAGTTGGCCTCTTCCATTTGGTCAAGTTAAAGTATATTCATCTAGTTTGTCAAATTCTCTAAAATGAATTGGTAAATATATGTTAAAATGAGATATCAGTGTTATTTACATTTTAGCGTAATTTAGACGACAGATTATATATATATATATATATATATATACTTTTCCCATGATAGATTATTACCTGTAGAACGACATCCGCCTAGAAAAACATGGTTTTAATAGCTATGCAAAATTCCCTATTATTGAAAAAATACACACAAAAGAACCCTTAGAAAAAAATTGAACATGAAGACAAGTGGATTTTGCGCCTCAAAACACTTTGTCCGGGCAGACTTAACCACTGACTAAACAACACAGATAGAATTAATATATAATCCCAGAGATCAAACCACACCTATATCACACCAGATAGATATGCTTGCAGAGATGTTGATCTCTCCCACATACACAAAATCACACAAATATATACTAAACAAACATCAAACACACACACCAAAAAAACTAAAAGATACCATACACTTAACACATACATCCCTTTCCCAGCAACCAATAACGCTCTCAAAATGAATAAGGAGGATATTCTGAGACTCATGAACCTCCCAGGCTCTTATAAAAGACTTGAAAGACTTGAAAGGGTACCGTTCAACCAATACAAGGTCTGACTAAAATTAACGGTAAAATAAACAAATGAAAGTTACAGATAAAATTCACTTTCTTCAGAGACAGTCATTTACTCCTGTAGTTCACTGTTGCTAACAGCAGGGATTTTTTCTCTTGTTGATTGCCATACTGGGCGAAACTAGTCGAGGAACCTAATTTAAATAATAAAACAAAACAAAAAATATTAATATACAACCAAGTGTGTCTGGAATTTTAATTTTTTAACATTTTTTTTATTGTTCAAGACAAATATGTGTGTATATATATATATATATATATATATATATATATATATATATATATAATATGTGTGTGTGTTTATATATAACGATATATAACTTTATATAATTTTATATATCAAACATTATTTAGAAAAATAGTATGAGAAACTGAAATACAATTTCTTGGAATTACACGATTCTCGTTCTTTACAAAACATTTTACCTAAACAATCAACTTACTTTCGATAGATTGATGATTCTCTATTCATCTATACCAGTGATACTAACTCGCCGGATCTTGTACATCAACAAACAAAGTCGAACATACCATAAAATTTCATAGGAAACAGAAAAAAAACTTTAACTTTCTTAAGCACCATGTTACACCGAGTTGACAACAGACTAAATCTTAGTGTCCACTGATAAACAACCAATAAAAATGACCTAATTAACTTCTATCGCCATCATAACACCAAAATAAAATTCAGAGTCATCATTGTATTCTATTTATGATTACTCAGAATTTGCAGCTCTCAAGATTTACAAGAAGAGGCAAAATAGATTGAAAATACTTTCAAGGTCCTTCAATACGATATCTATTTCATATTTAATGCAAAACAAAACGCTCATAAAATATGCCAAAATAGAAGAGATCTCCTTTCTGACAAACTCAACGAATCAAAAAGTATATTATTCTACCCACTAACTCTATCACAACTACAAACGAAAATAATTTATCCTGACTCAGCATAAAGTTTGCCACAGCTACAATTAAATCACTCAAAGACTTGATCAATAAAAGCCAAAATAACAAGCAAAAATTCGAGGGAGGAACTTAGTGCAGAAATTACTAGAAAGAATACATTGGGGAGATCTCAAACAAACGACAATATGAACGCAAAAAATAAACAACGCACTAACGCATTGGTTGTTCACCGTAATGAAACTGACCACAATTTTGACATAGAGAATGCTATTTTGATTAAAAGAGAATATAATTGACTAAGACGAAAATGTTTTGGTCGCTACAGCCACGGTAAATTTGCATCCAAAATCTTACTATTTATCAGCATTCTTGGTAGATTTTCTGTTGTCACAATGTGAGATAGCCAGGGGTCAAAAGTGATGGAAAGAAAAAGAAAAGCATACAGATGAGAGATTGAAAATATATTTTTTCAAAAACTATTCATTCAAAAAAATATTCTTTCAAAAATTTGAAACTAAGAATGTCTTTTGTTTAGTGCGCATGTGTAGACGTGGCCACATCAACAAAGCCCAGTCGTACGAAATCCTAACAGATGAAACGCGTCACAAATATTTATTTCCAATCTGTCGTACTATCTTCCTAAATATGTTTATACGTTTATTTATATATATAGGTTTACATATATATATATATATATATATATATATATGTGTGTGTGTGTGTGTGTGTGTGTTAATATATATATATATATGTGTGTGTGTGTGTTAATATATATATATATATATATGTGTGTGTGTGTGTGTGTTAATATATATATATATATATATGTGTGTGTGTGTGTGTGTTAATATATATATATATATGTGTGTGTGTTAATATATATATATATATATGTGTGTGTGTGTTAATATATATATATATATATGTGTGTGTGTGTTAATATATATATATATATATATATGTGTGTGTGTGTTAATATATATATATATATATATGTGTGTGTGTGTTAATATATATATATATATATATATGTGTGTGTGTGTTAATATATATATATATATATATATGTGTGTGTGTGTGTGTGTGTTAATATATATATATATATATGTGTGTGTGTGTGTTAATATATATATATGTGTGTGTGTGTGTTAATATATATATATATATATGTGTGTGTGTGTGTTAATATATATAATATATATAAAGATTTAATATTTAAAGCATAATAATATGTTTTAATATGTTTTTAAATTTGCATTATTTAATCCTTGTTTTTAGTAGGTATGACGACCCTGTTATGTTAAACGCCGAAATTAATGTCAAGTAACGAAGAAATCAAGAAATCCCTACTAACGTACATAACGCCTCCCGACGTAGATTTAAGCTGTATTCCCTCTTTACCATCAGAGAAAAGACATCATTAGTCTAGATGTTACCCTATCAATTAGATTGCGGGAAACTATTTCATTCTAATGCAATATAGTCACAAATATGCTGAAAATAATCTAAACCAGGAATATATCCTGTTCGTCTTGTTTTATGTTTAATGGCAACATTAATAATAAAACCAAAATAAAATTAAAATTAAAAATAATTGGAAATACGCTTCAATATATTGACGATTGTGGCCTGTTCTTATTAAATAATTAGCGTTTATTAAAGAATCCTGTGCATATGCGTAGAAATGGTTTCAAAGTTGACTAAGTTGATCTGAAGTAACCATTATGGAAACCATAATCCTTAAAATCCGGAAACTGAGAAGCAAGTCGAAATCCTGGCTTCTCTGATAACTTCCGATGACTAAGTGACATCTGAACCGTACTTTCAAATCCTGACCTTAAACTTCATATATAATTGAAATTCCTTATTATCACAATGATTCGCATTTTCTTTTACCCAATGACGACTATGATATTTCCAGATAAACGACATTACATCTCCCCAAAATTGAAAGGTAGTTTAAACCGATCAAAATGGTGACTTTTTCACACTTTTCGAATGTAAAATCTTTTTCAAAAAGAAATCAGTATAAGAAAATTTGTTGTAAAGTTGGTGGTCCTACAAAGATGTCCTTCCAATATAATGACCTATTTGGTTATTTGAACAGATTTGGGAAGTTTTATCTATTAACTCATCGTCACACTCTCATATCATATATACTTTCTAGTAAATAAAACAAATCGTATTAATAAAAAAACCGTAATACGTATGATAACTTTCTATTGTAAATTGTAAATATTCGAAGTATTTCGGGTAAGTGATCGATATGAAACACTATCGACTTTAAGAATATGACAAACGTTGATCTAAAAATGAAGAAAACCGAAAATATGACCTGAATATTGATGCAATCACCATAAATAGTAAGAAACTAAAGTGGAATTTAGACCCTTCTTAATGTCTGGCGTATTCTCTACCGCACAACTATAACTTACTTTACCCTATTGAATTTCAAATTAATTTTCCGTGACATAAATATTCATGGTTTTATTATCTAGCTCTGTCCTTTTGTTTTTAAAGGTCGTTCTATTCCTGTGTAAGGAGCATGCAATAATCATTTCTATTCATATACATGTCAGTATTTGGTCCATCGTAATACGTGTAAATAGAATACAAACGCAACAAATAAAAACAAAATTTAGAAGAAACGAATAATTCATAAATTACAAAGTTCATTGTACTAAGCTTCAGTATTGAAAGTTTTGAGTTTTATTTCCCTGTCATCATTTAAAAAGAAAGTTGTCCGTCTGTTTGCGCTAACACCAACAAGGGCAATAACTCAGAATGCACCGATTCGCCTTAGAAAAGAAAATGACATTTAAAATTATTAATGTTTTGTTTATCTTCTTTTTCTTTTTGTAAATTGTGTTTTCTTGTGTTTGACAAATTTAGCGAAAAAATCTAATCCTGTAAGTAGAAAAACGCTTGTTTAATGAGTCAATTCTAATTTGTTAGCCGTTGAGAAATAGTTGAAAATGACAGATTAACATAAACATGGCATCCGCTCAAATTGTGATTTCTTTTTTCGACGTTGGAGTGTTTATTTTGCATGAATTTAGTTCTAGAAAATGTCGCCAGGTGTGATTACTAATTACTGCAGGAACTTTGACCTACTTTTTGATAACAAACTTGATTTTACCTATCGTAAGTAAATGACAAATTTTTATGACAGTATAATATTTAAAAGATAATATATTACGTTACTTACATTATCCGTATCAATATATACTGGGTTGAAAGAAAAGTTATTGTTTTTCAGGAGGCGGCGTTTAAAGACAGTTCACAAGTGACTGCAATTTGACATACCTATTTGAAAGTTGATAATTCAATACATTTTTCTATGCGATTTGCCTGTGGATTGTGAATTTCAAATGTTTTATGTAAAAAGTGGACAACTAAAATGCTTTTTGTATCATTTGATTCTTTTTATTTTCCGGAAGAAAAAAAACACTGTTCAAATAGCAAAAATGGTATGTGCGATATGGTGGCAGATTTAAGATTACTGTTCGTAAGTGAACCACTTCGGTTCGGTTCGGTTCAGAAGGGGAAATTTGCGTCTGGAAGACTTGATAATAACAAAATCAAAACGCTGTTAAAGATCATACTAAATGGGATATTGAAGGAACATGTTTGGTTGCGTCACGGAAAAAATAATGGACTGCATTTCTATTTACAATTCTCTGTTCAAACGCCACAAATCCATCTATTTTTTAAAAGAATAATCACCGGTGATGAAAACGGGTTTATTTGCAACAATGTAGAACGAAGAAGATGATCCTGTAGAGGGAAAAGTACCATCATTAACCACTACAGAATCAGTCTGCAACCATAGAAGCTGATGGTGCCTATCTAGTGGCATTATAACAGCACACTATATATTACGAGTTCCTTCTGAAAAATCAGACGTCGAATTCAGACAAGGGCTTTTCCTAGCTGAACTGCTTAACGGCAGAAATCGATAAAAAGCTCCCAGAATTGGATAATTTCAATAGACTCGTCTTCCATGAGGAAAACACCACGTTTCTTTGCAGACTCAATACAAAGTGGTACAGTTTTTGCTACTACAACTGGGTTTCTCACCTAAAATTGCACTTTATGGAAAGAAATTAAAAACTAAAAATCCAGAAAAATGCTAAGTTCTGGGAGAATGAAATCATGAAAATACCTCAAATATGGCAAAACAGAGTTGATACAATATGACACATATGTAGTTGAAAACCATTACAAGAATATAAGCATTGCCTTTGAAATACATTAGAAAAAACTGCCAACATTTGTTCCGACCCAATACTTTATTTAAAATGGTGGGAAATGTGCTTTCAACATTACATATAAAAAGCGCCTCGACGTAAATATTATCATAAAAGTAATATATGTTAATTCTTTAATTGCAATGACACCAATATATATATATATATATATGTATATATATACATATATATATATATATGTGTGTGTGTGTGTGTGCGCACGCGCGTGTGTGTGTGCGCACGCGCGTGTGTGTGCGATTGTGAGAGTGAAAGAGAATGGTGTATATGTATTAATATATACAAGTCTGTTAATATATGTAAAGTTTTATCCTCTAATGCATACGCAGTCATTAAATTACGCAGTATAATTCGGTTTATGTTTGAAATTTGGTCTCTGAAGAAAATGAGCGACATGCAGCACACACGTATGTGAGTATATGTAAATAAACTTATTAAAAATCCACAAGATAAATAGCTTATAAAATACATCAAATATTTGACTTCCGGGATCATTCCTATTGCTATATATCTAATTACAAAAGTAAAAAAAAAAATGTAAAACTATATGAATCTAGAATTAGATTTATATAAGTTTTAAATGTCTATTTATGTCGGAAGCATAATTCTGATTCAGAACCTTTTTCTAAATCTACTCTTTCGAAACGGATAATCTCTCCAGTTCCTGCCTCACCATTCTACACAATATTTTAAATGCTGACAATGTTGATTAATAATAAGAACCTAGTTTAATCTGAGATAAGAACTGGATTCTTAATATTAATCAACATTTTAATCTAAATATGGTCAAAACAGGACATTATGTATTTCAATATAATCTATCGATATAATAAAACTATTAATAGATGCGTAATTTTGCTTGTTACTTTTTCTGTAGTTATATACGACTTAACGAAATATGATATATATTTCTTTTAAATTTCTTACGTTATGGCTAAAATTGATTATATATATATATATATATATATATAGAGAGAGAGAGAGAGAGAGTGTGTGTGAGAGAGAGAGAGGAAGAGAGAGAGAAAGAGAAAGGGAGAGTGAAATACTTGATAAATTATAAAGAAGAATCAGCAATGTTAGTGATTCTGACCTAGCATCTCGGCTTCAGTCACTTTCTCACCGCCGTAATTTTTGCTATATTACACCTAATAAGGAACACGAAATCTTACCAGGACTCATCATTGGCGGCCGCAATCTTAACCATTTAAGATACGCAGATGACACAGTGCTGATAGCAGACGCGGAAAGGAAACTATAAAACTTGGTAACAAAGAAAAGAGTACTGAACTGCCTCGTGATATCTGTCCTTCTTTTCGGCAACGAATGTTAGACTGTTTCCTTAAAGATGAAGAGACTCGAGACACCAGAGGCATGGTTCTACAAAATGCTGAGGATACCATGGACCAAACGTGAGAGCAACGATAAAGTTTTGTAGAGGATGAAAACAAAGAGGAAACTTATACTTAACATCAGAAAGAGGCAGCTGAAATTTGTGGGAAACTTAATACGAAAGAAGGACCTGGAAAATCTGATACTCACAGGTCAGATAGAGCGAAGGAAGGACAAGGGAAAATGCCTGACCCTACCTAATGGGCTTAAATAAGTGAATGGCAGAACAGGGTCTGGGAAAAATAACAAAAAGACAAAACTTATTGATAGCTACAAGTTACAGGAAGAAATGGAGAGCTGTGGTCGCCTACGTCCTGAAGGGGCACGGTACATAATAGAAGAAAAACCTAACAGCGGCATCCTACTGTTGTTAGACATTAAACGTTTCAGTCAATTAACTTATAGATATAGCAATAGAAAAAATATACAATAACTCTCGTTCCTACGCTAGAAAATTCGGACAACATAACCTCCTATCCTGTACGTACAAGTACCTTTTTATGATTATTATAGCAACTTTCTCACCGAGGACATAGCGATGGGTTCAACTCCCAGACTTACCTTATATAATTTGTACATGACACATGTAAAAACAAAGCACTTAATAATTTTGACAAAGCCCTCCATAAATATGTTATATGAGGTGAAAAGTAAAGGGACTTATTCGTCAACAGTGAGTTCCTCCCACATGGACGGAAGATCAATCAGCAAGTCTACAAAGAGGTCCTACGACATTTGCTTCACTCAGTGCGTGATAAGAGACGAGAGTTATGGCGGGACAAATCGTGGCTGCTTCACCATGACAATGTACTTGCTGACAACGTCCTGAGCAACCGGCATATCCTGGCCGAGATGAACATCGCCGTACTGGAACAACCTCCATATTCACTTGCTTCGTGTGACTTTTTATTTTTCTTAAGCTCAAGGGAATCATCAAAGGGCCCTGTTTCGAAAGTGTGGAGGCCATCTAGAAGGTATTAAGCACTGAGATGAGGGATATTCAAGAACAATCCTTCCAGCAGTTGAGAGAATCGTAGCAGAGTACCATAGAGTCGAGTGAGATTACTTTAAAGTACCGTTATATTTCAGACAGGTCTGGGTATATATGACACTTAATGTCGTTGTTATACCATTACCATTTTCATGTTAGTAAAACTATTGACGAGATTATATATCTATATATATATATATATATATATATATATATATATATATATATATATAAATTTAGTTACTTTTCCTGAAACTTGGTGTTGCGGAAAGTAAGAAACAAGAAACATGATCGTGGAAAAGAATATTTGTTCGTTACATTAAGCAATTTCATTACGTTTTACTCAATATCTTTCGAAAGCCATCTTAAAATCATGTGTGTGTGTGTGTGTATAAACTGTCGTCTAAATTACGCTAAAATGAAAATAACACTAATATCTCATTTTAACAGATATATTTACCAAAATTACATAAAGATATATTGAAATGCTAAAGGCTAAATTTATTCAATAAAATTACCACTGGCTTCAACCAAAGTCTTCAGACATCTTTGGAATCTCCTGAAACGGACGGTCTCTTTTTTTTTAAGTTGGTGAATGCTACCATAATCCTTGCTTTCATTTCGTCTTTGGTGTTACAAGGAGTTTTGTTGATTTCTCGCTCAACTGCGCCCCACACATAATAATCAAGGGGGTTGCAGACTGGAGAGTTAGGTGGCCAGATGTGCTCGCAGAAATAGTCCTGCTTGTGTAGCATAATGCAGAGTCCTGTTGTCAGACGTAGGCTCTTCCAGCAGCTACCCTCTTGACCCAGGTCAGCACTACCACCTCAAGGCACCTGATGGTGGCCTTCCTGTTGAGGAATAACGTCGCCATTACTAGTGATCACTACAAACACCTTCGTATTCACCATTAGACGCATCCAGTTCTTTATGAATCCTCTGCACACTCAAACATCTTAAAATGTTCGTATTGGAGCACCCACGCGAATGCCAAGCAGTACAGCATGCCGTTTCCAAATTTCTGGCAGAGTGAATTGCGTCATGGTGCTCTTTTTCTCTCAGACGGTGTCCACTACTAAGCAGTCGACAATATCAAAAGCAAACAACGCGCATGCGCGAAATTAAAAATATAAAATGGCAACTATTTACACATCGCAGCCTGTATAGTGCGATTAGCTATGAATTATTATGGCAAGTAAGCGTGTATCAAGTTTAATGTGACCTGCGAATAAGTTTCATTTTTAGTATAAATAATTATCTATATCTGACGACTAGTTTTGTATTAAAAGCTTAATATGATTTTTCTCGTCAGATATAATCGTACGTAATAAAATTCATTCACCGGGGGAAAGTTTATATTCGAATGTAAACATCGCTGTGCCTAATTTTTAAGAAAAAAAATCCACATTCAAATCTCTGAAGGTGTCGGTGTCTTGTTTGCCATGAACCTAACCTGGTGGTCGCCTCGAAGCAAATGTCAATAGTAAATCACATTATCGAATTGTTAGCAAAGAAACTTGAGATCCTTGGAAAGGACAGAAAATAACAGAAAATATTTTCTGAAAAAAATAGGAATATGACTAAAAAGAAGAAGTAAAATGAACAAAAAAAGAAATTAAGGAAAAATCGAAAATGAAACAAATATTGCAAATAAAATCAAGTACGAAACCACGAAAAAAAAAACGAGCCATGAAGCAAAAAACATACGAACAATAAAATCGGAAACAATTTTAAACTCTAAACAAACTAAAACGATTTTTTAAAATTAGTTTTACTCTGAAACTTTTTGCAAAAGCAATTATTATATTCGTAATTTTATCCTTTCGTTCGAAGTTTTTCAACCTGAATAGAACCTACCAATTTAGAAACTGTTGAATTATTAATTCGCCCAAAAACTTATCATTTAAAACAAGCCATTTAAATAAGTAATATATTTCACTTTTGAGAAGCAAAGAGTTTGAAGCCACGTTTGCATCGTTTTTTTTTTAGTTTTTTTGGCGATTTTTATTATGTAATTCAGCAATATCTTTATTCTCGTACTACACTCTAAACACCTACGCATAAGTTCTATATACGACCATATCACGTTGAAACATTGGTTTCCGTACGATCAGCGAAGTTAAGCAAAGTCTACTCTGGTCAGTACCTGGGAATACCAGGTGTTGTAAGCTTGGATGTGTGGGTGGTGCAAAGATTAATGCTATAGAATCAATAATCGAAGAGGCGAATCTAAATTACAACTTGATTCATTAAATTCACTTGCGCTCAATTACACTTGAATACCCAGCAGTGGATTAAACAGCAAGACTTGTATTACTAAAACCATTATTATCTCCAAAATGAAAAATAAAATTGTGTATAAAATATTGAGATTTCGTCATTTAATTATCCATAGGGGTTGATAGGCCGCTAAACATAAAAACAACTAATATAGCTTTTATAAATATAATAGTAATTTAAGGTATATTTTATGGCAATATCCACTCTCCATATTTTGATATTATCTTTTAAAAGTATCAAATAAAAAGTGGTGTCTGTTAGTATGTTTTAAAAATATTTTCTTATAACCTGCAAATTATATTATTGATCAAATAAAAAGATCTGCAGAAAGCAAAAATCACCTCCGTATTTCTCTCTTTAACTGTAATTATTGTTGACTGTTCGTATGGTAATATATACAAACATAAATAAACACAAACAGGTATATATATATATATATGTGTGTGTGTATGTGTTTGCGATATATACATATATATATATATATATATATATATATATATATATATATATATATATGTTTGCCTAATATATGTCAATTATTTCAAATTAATAGTCATAACATCATCTGTCAATATTCCTGTTACCACGGTGATAGTCCAAGGTAGAACCAATAAAGAAGAACTCGAACACGTATATGGAATAACACAGATATATTACAAACAGGAATATACACAGAGAAGTAGGAAGTGTTAGTATGCACAATCAGGTCTAGTAGAGAGAACAATGTAGTCTCGACAGTATCACTATTCCAATGTCTTGTAGTAATTGTCTGAATGCGACTCTGTTTCGGACTGCCTCTGACTCGACTGACTGACACGCTAGCTCTGACTGACTGACGGACTTCTGACGGACCTCACTCCAGACTTCAGACTGAACAGTATTTAGTCACCCCCGCCCAAACTGGGCATCATGTAGCACAAGGCCGGTTTAACGTGGGATCTGCGAGCCCGTGGGCTCGGCCAAAAATATGCCCTTTGAACCCGTATAAACGGGTTCAGGGTCGGTTTGCCTCCCCGAATGAGACTCCGCTCTTCGACGTAGCTTCATTCGTGTTCCTCCCCGCCCGAAGACAGAGAGTTCAACCGATCAGCCGGTCAGCCGGTCGCCTGACTTCGGACTGAATGGTATTTAGTCACCCCCCACGAGGGCATCATGTGGCACAAGGCCGGTTTAACGTGGGATCTCTGAGCCCGTGGGCTCGGCCAAAAATATGCCCTTTGAACCCGTATAAACGGGTTCAGGGTTGGTCTACCTCCCCGAAAGAGACTCCGCCCTTCGGCGTAGCCTCGTTCGTGTTCCTCCCCGCTCGAGAGAGTTCAACCGATCAGCCGGTCAGCCGGTCGCCCGACTTCGGACTGAACTCTCTGCTTCGTCTTGAGGCGCAGTATTTATTACGTATTAATTATGTTATTATGTTATTATGGGTAAGGTCCTATAACAATTCCTGAGATGAGGGATTGTAACTATTTCCGCGCCGACCGTCTTCAGGTGATACCTGCTATGGCTATGTATTGAACTTACAACACTTTGGGTCAAGTCACACTTTGGATTACTCAACTAACGCTGTTATCGACAGGGCCATGAGGACATAAGTGAGGGATTTTGGGGTATTATAAACCTAATTTCTCCACCCAATTTTTTAAGAGAGCTCATAATACAATATTTTGTTATTGTTGTTTTTCGCTAGATTTCTATATTACTGGTTCCCACATGGTTTGCTTGGTCGGCTTAGGGAATTTTTGTATTCTAGCATATGTCCTGTTTCCTTGAGTTTGCGTATATTCCTGTTTATCATTTCAACTTCAACAGCAGAGGGAACAACAACTTGGATAGTTGAGTTACTAAAGGCAATTAACTGAAACTGAAATATCAAAAAAAAGGCATGGCACGTGGAATTAGTACAATCTACTTTGAACTAAATAAAGGGTCTGGTCCGAAATCCCAGCATATATAACCTGAATATTGCCAGAGGTTACAACGGCCGAAACGTAGTGAATAATGATGAGGGCAACAGTGCGAATGATGCAAATAGTGTAAATAGTCTTAATATTAGTTTGACATTATGATGGATTTTTCCATGTTGATACTTTAATGCAGTTTTCTATATGGAGCTTCCAGGGACGCATTTCATTTCTGACGACAACCATATGGTCGTCTCTCGTGGCACGAAAATTGTAGCACTGTTTATCTTTACTAAATTAATTAGTTGGCTATCCAAAAATTTTTGTCGAAACCCCCACCCCATGAGAACAAGCACGGAATACCACCGATATTATGATGCGCGAAAAAGTATTAAAACAATGAATATTTAATCACTGTTTATATTAGGTTGGTGCAAAAATAATGACGTAATAATGTCGTTTTTTGACGTTAAAAATACGTCAAAAACGTGGAGGATTTAACATTTGGAAATCCATATGACACTTTACAAAAGGCTTAAAACCACATCACGTTGAAACACCGGATCCCAAAGTTAAGGAACGTCGAGCCTGGTAAGTACCGAGATGGGTGATCACTTGTTCCTGTAAGTTTGGGTGTTGTAATGTATAATAGCTCGGAATTGTTAATCGGAGAGCCGAGTTCCAATTCCACTTGGGTTCGTTATATTCACTTACACGAAATAAACCTTTGGAAAGGTATGAATCCACCTCTTCTCCCCTAGCTATGGGTTAATTAGTAAGACTTGTGTCACTAAACCATTATTACTTTCAAAAATGAAATAAAATTGTGTAGAAAATATTTAGATTTCGGCATTAAATAACATGTAAATGGTTGATATGCCACTAAAAATAACAAAGACCAACACGGCCGCCACACAACAAACCAACAAACTTCATAACATTAGGAACCACAAGTAAACAATTATAAACTGCACAATTATACGTCTTGTAATCATCATACTTTATTTTTCGTCTAAATACTTAAACTAATACAGGAGTGGTGATATACCGGAAGATCTAAGCGGATCTATTTTCATGGCACTGCCTAAGAAACGAGGAACAAACGAATATGGACTTCAGCAAACAATCAGCCTAAAGAGCTACAAAACTCATCGTCTGTATTCTGATGACTAGAACGCACAGCAGAATCAGATAAGAGATTGGACAAGAACAGTGCGGGTTCGTCAAAGACACCGGAACACTGAACGCGATATTCATAATTATAATTTATCAGAAAGAGTAATACAAAGGCAGAAGAATGTGCACCTGCCCTTTGTAGACTACAAAAGGGCGTTCGGCAAAATACAACACAAAGATCAGTTAGAACTGCTCAGCAAACTTGACATATTTGGGAAAGACATCAGAATAATCAAAAATCTATACTGGCAGCAAACCGCCTGCATAAAAATAAAAAATCAGTTTATTAGATATACAAAAATAGAAAGGAGCGTAAGGCAAGGATGTGTTTTCTCACCGGATTTATTCGACCTCTATAGCGAGGCAATTCTGGGAGAACTGAAAATCCTACCAGGATTCATCATTGGCGGTCATAATCTTAACAACATAGGATACGCAGATGACACGGAAATGAAATTACAAAACCTCCTCCAGATGGTTGCGAAGGGGAGCACGAAGAAAAACATAAACTTCAAGAAAATAGAATACATGGTCATCAGCAAAAACATGAAACCCCTAAATGCGATTTACATGTCGGGGACACTAAAATCAAGGCTGAAATAAAATATCTGGGAAGTGTTCTAACAGAGGACGGAACGTGTGACACTGAGATCCGAAGACGTACTAGTATGGCCAGACGCACTCCAAAAAACCAGGCAGGGTATTACGAGATAGAGGGTTTCGTTAGTAACAAACTGAACTGCCAAGTGATATCTGTCCACCATTACGGCAGCGAATTTTGGGCGGTTCCCTCAAAGATGAAGAAGAGACTCGAGAGAATAAAGGTATGGTTCTACAGAAGAAGGCTAAGGATACCATAGCCCGAACCTGTGAGCAACGATGAGGTTTTGCAGAGGATGCAAACAAAGAGGAATCTCATACTAACAACAGAAGGAAGCAGCTGAACTTTCTAGGATACGTAATGAGAAAGCAAGTGGATGACAGAACAGAATCTATTGTGAGCTACAAGGAGCGCAAAAAATGGAGAGCCATGATTGCCTACGTTCTGAAGGGACTCGATACATAAAAGAAGAAGGCTTGATTTTTGCTAGACAAAAATATGGAGAAGACCAATGTTTCTCAATTTTTTAAGCAACGGCAACCTAGCAACAAATGAAAAGTCACGACACAACACCATTTCAAATTACGGATGCGCGAAAGTGCAATAAAACATTACTAAGAAAATAAATAACAATTTCAGTACACTTAATGTAACTTACCTTTTATACAAATTTCCGAGTAATATACTTTTGAAAAAACTGAAGAATTATTACATCAAATGGTCGAAGCTGCATATCAAAAACTTCGACAATATTAATTCATAATCCAATATAACTTTATAAAAATTTTGAATTAAACAAAAATGTTGAAAACAGTTATATGAAAAAAGATTAATATTCATTTATTCAAATAAAGAAAAAATTTAAAAAGTTGAATTAAAAAGAAGAAAAAGATAAAACATACTTTTTAAAAACAAAGTATTTTAAAAACCGTAATCGAAGAATAGTGAAAAGATTTATTTGAAAAAAAAAATGTCTTATACTTATTTTTATCGCCGAACTTCAATTTGTTTAGGAAAGATATTTTCACTCTACTATTGTCGAAGATTATGCAAGAAATAGACGTCATAGTGAACTACTGAGTGCCAACGGTTTCTCCATTTGAAACCTGGCACTGATAGTTCAGCTGAGAGCGAGGACCTTGAGTAACAGCAATATCCAGACAGGTGAAAGAAGGTAAATGAATTTTAAAAGGATGGCTGCAACACTATGACTGGCATTATTCCCGTTTTTATTCATTTAAACTATGTCAGATATGTAACCGGCACGGGCACAAGGAATTATTTTGCCGCACAAAGAAAGGAAGCTCCTCATTCAAGAGAGTCTGAAACTTTTTTCTGTAAGAAGTCGTGCCACAAACATTCGCACACCTCCTGTTTTCGCAAATTTCAAAATTGACAGTATTGCAGAAAATATGTAAGTTTCCATTAGCAAATCTACAGACCACTTTGATCTTGACATCGCCTCGGATATAGCGTTGATCTCGCGTTCCACTTGGATATTAATCAGTAAATCTCTCAGGGCAAGCTCTAAATATGTAGCTCAGAGTTCATTGGCCAACAACATTCAGCTAATGGCCAAGTTAACTTCTGATGTCAACAATAAATTTTTCAGGAAGATTTAATCTCGCTGATTGTTCTGAATTGTACTTGATTGAATTGGAAAATTCAATCTCCCGCATAAAATTTTTACCTCTGCTTCAGAAATTAAAAAAAAAGCAATTCACAAACACAAGTCCAAGTCCAATGTTTTCTCTGGAATACATTGCATGTCGTACCAGTAATAAAGCTACTCTCAAGGATAAAGTCAGATTCCATACCTGTTTTCAGGCCCAAGCGCCCAATATCATGCGCAATTCTGGTCACTAGAGAAAGAAATAAACCGGTTTCAGTAAGCAGTAGTAATTCAAGCAGAAATTAATGATCATGGACATAATAAAGTGGTAAAATACGCATGTTTTGATTAGTCCACTAGGCTGAACAAGGCATTAGATATTCATAATTACTCATTACCACTAACGGAAGACATTTTCACAAAGTTCACCGGAAAAACATGCTTCGCAAGTCTATGTGATGACGTTTACTTCTAATTTTAGCTAGATGATTCTAAGGAATTACACTCACCACATATCGAGGCTGCTTCAATTCAACCGCCTTCCGTTTGGCGTTAAGTCAGGGACAGCTATATTCCAACAGACAATGAATGCTATGCTGACCGGTTAAACAGAAGTTGCTGCTTGCATCATTGTCACAGTCAACTCAAATATGTTAAGTCATTCCATCCACATGTAAATGGACAGGTAGAACGTTAAATAGACACGTTTAAGAGAGCACTCTTAAAACATAAAGGAGAAACATCTCTAGCAATTATAGATTTTTCTAGGAAGCTACAAAGCAATACTAAACCCTAACGCGCCTAACAATAATAGCTAAGCCGCCAATGGTCTGAAACGGAAAATCCGATTACGTCATTCGCCCTGTTTCACGTTATTCTCCTATGAGAAACAATGTTGTGGAAAAATACAATCGGTACAATGGGGATATGCAGCACACATTTGTACCTGGTCAATACAGGATGGAAATGACTATCGCGCTGGTGTGAAAATAGGCGTAGAACTTATCATGTCGCTTATGATGTGGATGTACAGGCTTCGGTCTGGGTCCAGCATGGAAACCAATTGGATCTTTCCCTCCTTGTAGAGATTACACTACCTGATATAGTCCTTCCACTCGGCGTTTTGTTAGGCACAATTGACCTTCCTGTGATTTTCAAGTCTCAATCACATGTCGAAACAAAAATTTGAAAAAAAACAATGATCGCATCCAAAAGCCAGTCAAGCAACTGGAGGTAGACCATCATCAAAAGGTATATAATTACATACTTCAAAGGGTAGTGGTTTAAGCTCTCCCTCGAGATTATGATAATGAAATATTCCAACTTCCAATAAAAAATCACGTCCCAAAGGCCGGGTATAGCTTGTCAACCTCGGACAATGTTGAAAATTCAACTTTTTTTTCCTTGTAAGAAAGTATTATGTATATTTCTTTTCGAAAGGAAATCTTTCAATGTGATTTTCCAAAGACACGATTTCGATCATGACCCTTAAGAGATTGCAATCTTAAAAGGACTTTGAGGAGAGGCCCAAACTTGTGACGTCGATCATTCTTGAGTAGAAATAATTGCAGATTTTGATGTTTTCGTAATCGAAAAAGTTCCCCAGAAACCTACAACGTTTTTCTGTGTCCAATGATTGCACACTTACCATCTAAAGAGCCACCAGCGCTTCTTCCATACCAAAAGAAATGGAAATCTATACATTCATAAGAGAATAATTTACATGTGTTTATTTTTATTTAAGTATCTTCTACAAAAAAAGTAAATGTGGAAAGTATTCGCTTCCGGCCAACAAAGCGAATAAAATAAATTCATTTTCAGTCTTATTATTAATAATAATAATAATAATAATAATAATAATAATGTTTACAATAAATTTAAAATTGCAGCGCATTGTTGCTCATCAACTAAGTATTATCAATATATAACGGCAATATAAACAAATTCATTTTTCCAATATTCCTCTGCAACTATATACAACGTATACTAATATCGAAATGATATTCTTATCGATATAGAAACAAATCAAGAAACAAAGCATGTGATTATACAAAAACGTGTGCCCATTTTTTATTTTTCTTATCGCTGTAAGAAAAAGTACCCTTCTGGTCAACCTATTTTTGCCTTCTAAATTGAGGCTAGAATTTGGAATACGATCATCTCTTAAATACAAAATAACGAAGAGCGAAAAATAAGATTAAAAAGCTATTTTTGAGTGTACATTTTTCTTTTTAATTTATGTATTTTTTTGTTTTTATTTTTTTTCAAGTTTTTTGCCAAGTAAATCTCCTTTTTGTCTATTTTAAGAATGTGTTATTCCTGTTCGCTACAATCGACTTTTATTTAGTTTTCAAGAAATACTAAACATATTGTATCATCTCCGAAAAGAATAGGTAACATTTATGAGGAGCATGAAATTGAATGTTCTCTTCAGACGTCTATCACTAGAGACTGGGTGACAGCATCTTTCTTAAAATTGCCACCATTTTTCTCCGTATCATCGCTGACACAAACTACACAAACAGACTTGTCAGTCTTTAATTGTTATGCGTTTGCCGTTAATGTTTTTTTTCTTTTGGGTCTGTTCTAAACTATTAATGTCACAACACTAAACTTCAGTTTCCTCAGAATTTGTACATGCCAGACGGGATCATGGTAGCCAATGTTTTTAATCACGACGCATGTCACTTCGGCAAAAACCCACCATTCAAATGTATGCAAGTTTTCTGTTCTTTGTTTACGGCTCTGAGACCAGAACTCAACACCTGGATAGAGTAATTGGTCAAGTTACAAATTGGTCTCGTTTTCGCATACATATTGACCGCCTCATCTTTAAGCATAGTTTACATTTACTCTGTAATCCATTTAATTTGAAAATATGTGTCCCTTACAGAATCTTATATGTGGCTTACATGATAGTTCAACTTCTTTTATGATGTCTTCACAAACATTTCCATGACATTTAATTGCTTCAAGCCGTCTTATTTAATGTCCCTGCAGTCGTTTATCTTTTTCTTTTGTACTTGTGTGTTCCACTACATACAAACGTCAATGTTTTTTTCTATTTGCCACTATTAATCCATTTGTTTGTACATTCTCTAGAAATTGTAGGAAATCTCCTTTTGCAAAATGTACAAAAGTCTTCTTTGATGCACACTTCGAGCATCCTTAATACTTCTTTATTGCTTCCCAACTTACTACTTTGATTAATAATTGGAAACATTGTCACAAATAAACGATGATTTTCATTTTAATTCTCAAATTTTTCCTTCCCCATCCCGCTTTCATCTAAAAAAATAGAATAGCTAATAAGAAATTGATTGAATTTCATTTGATCCACTACTACTGATATTCATAAAATTTACTTAGGATTTTAACAAACGAATACAGAAAGACTTTACAGAGTGAATGAAACTTGAAATTCAACCAAATTGAATTTACTCCTGGTAAATTGTTAACTCTGTTTTACTATTATTTCTCTCTTTACCCACCCCCGTCATTCTGTCTCACTCGTTTACTTCCTTGGATTTCTATTTGCTTATTTAATTTCCTTCATTTAATTAGCACGTATTGTTCCCATGTTCATTGTCTCTACATTTCACTTCTGTTCTCTAGAATTACTTTTCATATTTCTTCATGTAATTTTTCACTATCTCTCTTCTTCTAAACGCTTAATTCGTCCCTCTTTGTCTCTTTATATATATATATATATATATATATATATATATATATATATATATATATATATAAAGAGAAAGAAAAAGTCAACTCTTAATAATATTAACTACGAACAAGGCCACAATGTGCTAACGCTGTTCGAAAATTAAAAACACCCCTACAAAACACTAAAACATACACATAATGCACACACTCAATTAAGCTGAAAAATTGAATCATTCTTGATAATGGCTAAATGTATAGCCGAAAGCGCTCGGAACTATAAAACAGTTGGACAATATTTACACACGCTTTGACCAGAAAAGAAAGCTATTGTTCGAACAAGAAAAATTAAATAAAAAGCTTAAACTTAGTACTTTGTCGTTTCTAATGAAACATACATAAACGAAGTATAGCTGCCTAAATATACAACAATATATATATATATATATATATATATATATATATATATATATATATATTCATGAATTATGCATACATAAAACAAATACAAAGGTTAATGATTTAAATGGCGAGAAATCCATCTTCGCGAACAATTCAAATAATATACAAAAACCCCGAACCTGTTTATGAATGAAAAGATCCTGTTTTATAAATTTCAGTTGCATTAGGTCTTTTTATTTTACAAGGTTTCGTCTGTTCCTACAGACATCCTCAGGTATGAAATAGATTGTGTTCTTGTTTTTACTCTCAGTAATAAGTGGACAACGAAAACAGGGTTGTAATCCGAAAAATGCTATGAGAAATGTGTTATTGTTTTGGAACGTGCAGTCGCAACGCTGAGTTTGAATTTAAATTTTAAGGTTCTGCGTTTATGTACAAATGTAATGTTGAGAGAATTCTTTTTTACTGGTAGATTTTCCGTCAAAGTGGCATGAACTATATTGTTCAATAATTACAGTAATGTCGCACTTATTATCCGAAAGTTGCACTTGGATCAGTTATTTTAATTTCAATAAAGGTGCAATTAATTTACAAATTCATAGGATTTTTTCAAAGGTAATATACATACTTATACTTGATATGTAAAAATAATTTTACATACTGTAAGTAATTCTAACACATTTACTTCTTTTAAAAAAGAAACATAGTCTATTAAAATTAACAGTGAAAATATTTTAAAGTTGTATTTAAAATTGTAGTTAAATAAAAAGAAATTCTAACCTAAACATCTTTTAAAATTGTAATTAAATAAAGCGTATTGTAACCTATAGATCTCCCTCCAAGTACTAAAAACACTTAAAAGAATCAAATAAAACACCTACAGTAAAATGAATTTAATATGAAAAGCTAGAAGATGTAAGCCATTGTCCTTTGAGAAACAAGATATTACTAAGTTTATATAAAAAATAAAAGTTTACTAAATCAGTGAAGTCAATTAGCTATTTTTGCCGTCATTGTCATAAAGTTTACTTAAAAAAAAATTGATACCTAATAATATACATACTTATAGTTGATGTGAAAATAACTCTACATACTGTAAGGGATTCAAATACATTTATTTGTTCTTAAAAGAAATATAGTATATTAAAAATTAATAGTGAAAATATTTTTCAAATTGTAGTTAAAACAAAAAAAAATCTTTAAATATACAAATAGAAAAAATGCCGTAAAAATTTTTGCCGTTAACAATAAAATTTTTAAAAAATTCAGACGACATGCATTTAACGGATGTCAGATTTCATTGAAGAATACATCGCTACCTCCTACCAAAACGTAGCTAATAACGGATACATCAAAATATAGACATATAGAACACGCAAACACCCCTGTCTAGTAGAAGTGAATTAATCTGTAACGTTGGAAACGTAAATTATGATTTTAGCTGTGTCTTTAAAGCCGAGTAATTTTAAAAGTTACTCCAAAATTCGCTTGAGGATGAAATGGAACTAATGTCTTTAATTTAATTACAAAATTAAATTCGCACCTTCCATTTTTGAAACATGGTTAGAACTGTGTAGCGGAAAAACCATATTTTAAATCAATTAATTTATTATATATATATATATATATATATATATATATAAGGTTATTAAAAAAGAATGAGCCGATTTACGCAATATTTTAATAAAGAAAAGCAATAGAAAACTCCAGCCGAGTCGCAATCATTCTACAATCAACTTTTATTTCCTGTCTTATAAGTGTTCAATGTGGCCACCACCTTTAGCACGGGCAACACCAGTGCAACAAGAGAATTCCACTCAGACGCGTATCAGTATATCACATTCCACTGAGTTGACTGCTGTTGTTCTTCGATGTTTAAGTTCATCTAGGTTAGTGGTTAGCGGTGGAACATAAACGTGATCTTTTACTTCCCCCTAAAAGAAAAAAATATCACAGACGGTGAGATCTGGGATCTCGCAAACCAAGCACAAAGAACAAAGTATTGGTAAGTGCCTGAACGAGGGTTACTCTGTAAGCTTTTAAATGTAGACGTCTTCTTAGTACACACTAGATATTGGACTGAGTTCCCAAGCTCACGGGTAGTTTGATTTGTGGACTCCGCTCAAACGTACCACAGATACTTTTCACTTGTTCAAGGTCGTCCTGAACTTTTTCCTTTACAGAGATTGCTACTGTTTAAACAACCGTCGAATGTTCTAAGGAGAGGTTGGATTAATATCGAATTGCCTTCAAAAAGCACGCTGTACCGTGAAAACCGAATTAGTTTTCGCGAACTCGAAAACGCATAACGCCTTTTACCGAGGACTCGCCATTCTAAGGGTAAGCAAACAACTGAAAGATGATGAAGATAAGACGCGACTACAACTTTAGAAACCTCCTCTTTCAAATGGTCACTGATTCGTTCCATGACGATGCTTGAGAACTGAAGCAATGAATCATGAAATCGGTTCTTTTTTAATAACCCTATATATATATATATATATATATATATATATGTATGTATATATGTGTGTGTATTTCAATTACTTTGCGGTTTCATATACTTTCATTGCTATAATTTACGTCTACCAGCTATTTTCATATCTTTACTGTACAGATGAGTTTCGCAGAGTTCCTAAAACTAGCCATGAAAATAAGACAAATATTGCATATCTCTCTCTCTCTCTCTCTCTCTCTCTCTCTCTCTCTCTCGTCCTTCCAACTCTTCCATCTGCTCCTCTTCCGGTTTTTATTGTACATGGTTTCATGGAGACTTCAAACAAGTAACTTGCTTTCAAGCGCCATTTAAGTTGTCAGTTGTTATTCTTTTTTCTTTACATTTACGAAGGCTATGATTTTTATTTATTGTACACAATTCCATCTTCGCACTTTGGCATTCGCGTATCGCTTTAACTTGTAACACATATATTCACTCACTCTACATAGATATACAGAATATCATTTCAGATTCATTTAATGTGATGAATATACTTTTTAAAGGTGTTGTATATCATGTTGTATTTTTGAGCCACTTAATGCAGCTGGTTAAACTTTGCGGATGCTTAAAGGAATAATTATAAAAATAAGATATTCATGTATTAAAGAAATGATTTATTTTATCAACATTGCCTTATTTCCTTTAATTAATTGCACCTTTTTCTCCTTTCATTAATTATCCAAAGATCTTTTTGTTTGTGATATGCCTTCCTTTGTACTGTTTCAATCTCTGCTTCTTAGGTTCGTTAGACTATTCCCTCTGTGATAGTAAAATAAAGTTTATATAAATCACTAAGTTCAAAGTTGCTGTCAACAGATATGCGAGTGAAATGTAGCGTACTTCTTTTCTGCGCCAAGTTTGTCGAGTCAGTTGAGAAGCACTTTTTCCACAAAAGATAGCATCCATATTTTAGTTCCTTTTGTGTTTACTCAAATTACAACTTGCGAGAACGTCTTGACGCCAGTAAACTCTGAAATATCCCGCAAACATAAAAATAGGATTTGGTTAGATTTAAAGTTCAGGCTAAATTTCGCAGAGAATGACAATTGAATAATTAATTCTCTGCTTCGTAGTGTTTGACTAGAATGGTAGTCTCAAGGGACATACTGTGTTTACGATGTATACTTTATCGGAATGTTTGCGGAGTTGAGTAGATTTGCGTAGGTGTGGCTTCAGATTTGTTAACGCATGCTTAGGAAACTGCACACTTGTGTACGTGGGAGGATTCTGAGTAGGGAAAATTTCACGTGAATAGCCTTGCTGCGATAACATTAATTAAAATACCTAAGAATTTCAACGCACCAATGGTAGGGTTTACGTGGGTGTTTACATGTGTTTAGCTTCGGATAACCTCCTTAATCCCGATATACTCCAATTTTTGAGCTTTTAAAAATCCATGCAAAGATAATTAATACAAAGATATATTTTGTATGTACTGTTAATATTTGTTAAAATAAAATATACAACTTTCAGAGTTCATGAGTTCATATCAGAAAGTTCTCGTTTTTGACATCCTTTGGTATATAATAAAGATAGAGAAGAGTATTTGTATTGATGTGCATATATGTATGTAAGTATCTCGTTGATATTAGTAATCCTTTCGACTCTCTATGGGATTTTTAGGTGGCCTGATAACGTAGGGCTTGAGAGAACGAACGAAATTATTTCATCGACTCTCTGGTTCCTTAGTCTGGTCGTCTCTGTGTTTTTACACTTTTTTCTAGACAAAGGAATTCATTCTAGGATTGTTTCTTACTTCTTGATTGCTTCACAGATTTGACTCATTTGACAATCTTTCTTTTTTTTTTTTTTTCAACAAAAATTTAGGCATGATGACATTTTGGCTTTTTATTTATTTCTTTTTTTTTTCTTTGTTTCTTAATTGCCAACTTTTTTTATATTTGAAATAGCGAACTTCTATTTTTCTTCCACTACAAATTGACGGATTTTTCATCCGATGGTTTTCTTCCTGCCTTTAGGCTTTTGTTTTAAGTCAACTTCTTATGTTTGAAAAAACACCTATAGTTTTAATTTTATGTAATGTTTGCAACATTTCTTTATTTCACTGCTTCTCTCAATTTTTTTTCTGTCAGAATTGAACTTTCATTGTTTTTTTTTTTTTTTTGTGTGTGTGTGTGTGTGTTTTGTAAGAGTTTGGCTGGCTTGTCTGGTTGAGGGAAAATTAACGAAACCAGGGAACACACATCACACTATATCTCCCAAGTAATTACATGTTGAGATTATTTCTAAATTGGAACTACGTAGGAAAAACATATTCAATATGCCCTGAATATTAATACTACAGTTAAATGTATGAATGCGCAATTTAGTATACCGCACGGATTCCGGTACATCGAGGTTAATTAAAATTAACTAAAATAATTCAAATCAAGACTTAACCAACTTGAGGGAGGAGGTTAGTCAGTGGTAGAGTATTTTCACTCCTGCCAAAGCCTATATACGTCATGAGCTGAATTGATATCACACCGGCTAAAATTATAATTCAACTATTGAAATAATGAATGACTGAATTGCTCAAAATATACTTTATTTTGTAATAAGTGGAAATACGTTTCAAATGTCTTCTCTTTGGTCCACACCCACCTGTTCAGCAGCTATAATCCACGGGGATAATCTTTTCCTACTGTACTAGCGTAATAGTTTGGATCACATGACTTTGTCTGCTCGTAATAATTGTGATCATGTCTTCAAAATGGTCAGATCTTTGCTGATATAATAACACCATATAATCTCTAATAAGTTTGATTCTCGTGACAGTTCTGTAGAACCAACTCCCAAGAAAATACTTCCCCGACCACTAAAATCTTAACCTGTTCAAGTATAGGGTTAACCATTATCTTCCCCTTATATCCGGATACACTGTGTCTCATTATCTGTAACTCTCTACTTTGACTGGCTCTTGGCCTTGTATAGAGTGAACATTATTGTAAAAAACATCTGTTCCTTCTAACTATCGGCCTTCTACCTATTTTTTGGCAAAGTGCTAGTGACTCTAATCAAATTCAAGTTGATTAAGCATCTCACCTCGCCAGGTTTTTCAGACAATCAATATGGCTTTTGCTCCCATAGGTCAATTGCTGATTTATTAACGATTGCTGTTGCTTTGAATCTCTCGCAGGCATTTCACAGTTTTGGCATGCTGATCTTCCTTACAAGTTCAAAGGTTATGGTATTTCTGGACGAAGTTTTGATCTGATTCTGTCTTTATTATCAAAATTGAATTTGTCTTGAACGACCAATCTTCTAGATCTTTTTTTACATTAATGCATGTTTCTCCCAGATCTCTACCCTTGGACATATGTCGTTCCTAATTTTCATTAACGACCATCCAGAAGTCCTCAACACAGTATCTATGCCGATGACACAACTATTTACTCCTGCCATAATGATAAATTTCATCGGATTGATGAGGTCAAATATGCAGCTGATTTCAATAATGACCTACAATCTGTTGTTAACTGGAGTAAGGAAGGGATTGTTGATGTTAACGCCACCAAACGAAACTGCTCTATTTTAATTGTCTGAAATAACCATTTTACTTTCGGTTAGCATGACTGATCGAGGGTAAAATAGGACTTCTTGGGTTGACATGAAGTGTAAAGATTATATTGGGTCAATTGCTAGGTGTGCAATATGAGAAAAAGAAAGTATTAGAAATCTTTCCTTAATAATACTTTTTTTCTCTTATTTTTCACACTGTGACCTCTTCCGTGTTCGTGACTTTCTTGCCTTGCTTGGGGTGAAATGATTTCAAAATGTGCAAAGCATAAGATCCACGAGGCTGCGATATATTCTTATCAACCAACTAAATTTTATATTTGTTGTCTTTTTGTCCAAGTATGTTAAATATTTATCCTTTGAAGAATTAGATATTTATATCAACTTCTGTATATAAAGCTATTTTGATACATTTTAATCTATCTGTACCTCATGTTACCACCAGATAAATTCACAAACAAAAGTTCATCTGAATATTTAGTATAGTACAATTTTAAACAATTTTAAACAATTTTAATATCTTCAAATATTATTCAGTCCTGAATAATTTTATGCCTCACATTTTCAAATCGCTAATGGAAAATAATTTTAATAATACTTATTTTTCGTGGTTGATTTGGAAAGAGATTTTTTTTAATTATTTAAATTTTGGCTTAAGTTTTAGCCATACTGTAATTGACTGATAAACTATTACACTTGAGTTGAAGAAATAATGGATACATACATGTACGCCAAATCGCGTAGGTTCGTATAGGTTGACAGCAACTGTTAATTATTAATAATTTTCATTCAAGAATTACATAGTTGTGTGGTAGGCAATTTAAGACGTCGATGACAGTGATACAAAGTTTCTTGTATATAATAGCATTTCAGTCGGATAAGACCGCAAGCAAATAAGAGGAATGGTGCGAGGATTATAAGTGTCAAAGAAAGCGTAACGAATTGAGGAGTAGTAACTTGATCGATTAATCTAAAGTATTTTCACTACTGTAAGGATTTATTGACAGGTTTCTGAACTGGCTTGGCGTAGGCTGAAAGTGTTTTGATTGGACAGCAATTTCAGATAATTTTGCATTAAAGGAACAGAAAGTGACAGCATGAATCTTGAAATATGACGTTCTGTAGAGACAGAAGCGAAGAATTTATCATCATTGGAGCATTTAAGCCAAATCCATAGAGGAGAACGTTAAAATATTCACTGTAATAAGATAAAGGATAATCATCGTTACTTTTATTAGAATTTATTTCTGACAGTCTTTTATAACGACCATTGAATACTGGAGACCAAAATTGCTTTGAAAGATTTGTAATGTTTGCATAAAATATTTTTAAACCGTTGATCCGATTTTCTCAGTCCAGTCTCTCTATTCACTAAGATCAGCATAATTTCAAGATTTTATCTCTTTAGCAATTCAGCGCTGATCCCATCTGAACCCGTTGCTTTGCCTTTGATTCAGCCTTTCTTTGTACTTTCATACTTTTCTCGTAAGAAAAGCTCATCTAAAATTCCAAGTCTAGTCAGCACAAGAAGTCAGCACAAGAATTATACCATCCATGTCTCTAGTGAACAGCAGTTTCTTTTTCAAAAACGTCTTTGAAATGAATTAACCAATTTTCAGTGTGATCTTTCTTTGATGAACATTCGATGATGGACTACTTGGTAGTTTTCCATCCTGATATTCTCTTGATAATCATCCAGCTCTGTCGTTATTTTGATTGTTTTCAGTAGGTACCATCCAACGATACACCTCATCTTGCTCAAAAGTCATCCTCGCAAGACTTGATTGGAATTAACACGTGTTTAATTGGAAAAAAAATTTATGGAGTGATGAGAAAATTAGAATTGATTACTTTGAACCAGTCAGAGCAAATGTTGTGGAAAAAAGGTCACGCTATAAACCTTATGAACGCCCTGCCTAATGTCGCACACAAGAGTGGTAATATTTTAGTGGGAATGGAACTGGTCGATTGTTTAAAAACGTCGACACCGTGAAAACAGAGTACACACAAATTCTATCAGGAATCTACTAATACTATTGTTTGTTTAGCAGCATATCAACACCTTGTGGTTCATTTAATGCCGTAATTTAATTTTCTTGGAGTCATTAGTATTATCTTTTACAAAAATGTATTGCTGGTATTTTTATTATGAAAATGCATTTTTATACATTCATGGGTTTTTTACACGAGTTTTAGGATTAACTCTCTCCACATAGAGGGGACCCTAACAGGGGCTACCACCACGGGTCAGAGTGGACCTGAGAACAACAGCAATTAAGAGGAGGTTCCACGCTCATCAAAGCCTTGCTGCCGGATTTAGTCTATAGTCATACCCAGGACGCATATCAGGTAGCGTATTGAAAGACCTTGTTTCACTTTCCAACATAAGGGTCCTAAACATACATGTGAAAATTGGCTCAAATCAAGATCAACGTCTTATCTTGGCCTGCAGTGAATACAAAATGAATCCAATAAAAGATTTATCTCGAAACCTGTAAATTTAGGACTCATTCAAGAAAATTTTTAAATTTGATAAAGTTTTGACTTTGAAAAATGGAACAATATGCAGAAAATTTGTAGTAAACAAGTAAATAGCAATAAAGGCTCTTCAATACATGTGCGAATATTGTAATAATATTAATAACTATATTGTCTCGAAAGGATATACTCTTTAATATATGTGTCTATATTGTTACTGGATATGCCCATGATGTTATAGTATTGCATAAAAAACATTCTGAAATAGATTTTGAGTACTGATGCGAAGCCATAGATCATATTTTATATATTAAAAATATGTTTCAATATTTTAAAACAATGGAAGATATTGTTTTGAAATTGACTGTACCCAAGGGACGCTGATGTTCCAGGTTGTTATTGAGAAAACAAAATGGTGGTATTTAGATTCATGGCACATTTTAACACGAAAACTAACTTCCTTCATCTTTGCTTCGATATCCCATAAAGAAAACAAAAATGATAATTTTCAAAAATTAAAACAAGGACACGTTTAAATTTGATATATCAATCACATAGCCTAAGAAGGGGCATGTGTGTATACATAAACGCACTGTGTGTATATACATAATGTTTAAGAAATAGTTGATATAATTTGGGATGTAATTATCTGAGTAACTACGTAGTCTAAGCAAATAAAACTAAACAGACTTACTGTTGAGTAAAATAAGATTTATTCACCAAAATTTAAGAAATTCAAATGTATGTAGATTTCATGAACGATTTCACTATTTTTAAATATGCACATCGCCTATGACATAGGACATGTCTTCAGTAGACCATCTCCTCTTGCCAAATACGCTGCAGCGTGTCTTGTGTAACAGTCTTCTGTACAACAGTGATTCTATGCTTGAGTTCCTCTAGGTTCGTTTTCAACTTTCTCTTACATATCGACACAAAATTGCTTGAAATCTCAATTTAACACCGGAATGAACTGCAGCTTATGCGATGTCATTCACAAGCGTTTCGTTGCGACACAATAAATTATTGTTGGAATAATTTTGGTTTCCTGACTTTTTCTTCTTATTCACTTCCTGGGGCTTCAGAAAAATGTTTACCAAACCCGTTCAAAGATGTCTTTCGTTACTGATGATCGTCCAGATCCATTTACCCTGCACAACCTTCCGCTTTGAACGTTTGATGCTTACTAGCACACAAGAGGTTATAGAGAGTGAAAGTAAGAGTAAAGAGAGAGGGGCTACAGAGAGTAAAAGTAAGAGTGAAAAGGGGTGTTTAAGGAAACAATAAAGATAAGCACGGGGATCAAGATAAAGGCACCTGGTCTGTCACCCGGTGTATTTAGACCTATATTAACTCTCTCAAATATCTACTTGTCTAGGTTATGTTAAAATCACTTTCTAACTGTTTCTGATATGATTTGTTTGAGAAAGTTACACTAACCATGGCCTACAATCAAATTACGTAGAAAATATAGGTTTCCATTCTATCACCGAAGTTAAGCAGTGTCGAACGCAGTCAGTGCTTAGATAGTGGACTGCTGGTTAAAAATAGGTGCTGTCGGTAACCTCCTACAATACGAAGTATGTTTCGGATTCTAATGACCCCAATATGGTTGATAAACCATAAAATAAAAAATAAATCTATCAGTTCCTAAACACGCTTAAAAAGGATAAGATCACTGTCAATCCATGTGGAATAAGTCAAGATTATAAAAAGAGAACAACAAGAGAATAAGGGGACTGTAAGAATCAGAATACCTGTTAGGCTATGGTAACATGTTCAGTAGATCTAGCATAGCAATAAATACCGTATCGAAACCTTTGATTAAGAAAACAAACTTCATACAGTACATAAATTAGGTTTAAAACTCAAAGTGTCACCAATGTGTTGTTCAAGAAACATATTAGATTAAATCTATCTAAAATATATTTTAGGTTAAAATATATCTGGTTCCTTGACAGCTGTGAGGATTTTTTTTTTTTCAGTGCAAGAGTATTGCTGAAAATTCTGATTTCTCATTGGGTACAAACAATGAAGAAACGGTACATAGCAGACGAGACTGGGGAGTATTATCTTTAAGTAATATCCTGTAATCAAGGGAGGCAGAATGAGAATAATCTCGTGAATTGAATAAAGGATTATTTTTAAAATTCCGAGAGCGTTACGGAAGAAGTACAGAATGTGAAATGGTTGAAACTATGTGAGCATGACAATCAAGATGAGAATGCCGATTCAAATAGAAAGACATCATAAATATTTGATGAAACGTCAAGATTTTAATAGAAACGTACACATTAACTATGTTGAAATCTTGTTTTGGGTGGATAAGAATCTGTAATAAATCAGAGTAATTCTCATTCCCAAACCTCTGTTTGGTGCAGTCAAAGTTCTCTTGACCTCTTGACCTCTTGAAATGATGCGTCCCATCATTGCATCTCAGTTCTTTCAGATTTTCCAAGATCCATAAAGTTGAAGACTTAGTTCTTAACAAATTTAAATTTCACATTAACACTCCGAAGACAAAACTTTTGACCACACTCACGGCAACATGACTAACAAAATTAGATTCAATTAATTTAGTTTAATTTACTGAATGTACGCAGTGTAAAACATTTTCTGTAAAAACTATGTTTTATTCCCGACGTTTAATTTGTGGTGCTCAATTTATTTAAAGCAATTATGTTATTATAACCCATTGAACTAATATAATCATTCTTTATTGGGTTTAATTTGTTTGTTACTGATCGTTTAGCTTAACAATACGGGAATCGTGAACTTAATTTTATATATATATATATATATGATGAAAATATAATTTTACGATATGCTATGTTTATGGTTTAAAGTGCTTATTATAAGTGATAGATTTCTAACCATAAAAGTGTACACTGAAGCTAAAACCAAGCTGCAACAGCCTGTTTTCTGCTTGGTATTGACTCCAGTGTATACTTTTTATATTTACATATTCTCTTTCTATGATATTGAGCACTTTTAGCCATAAATATACTATACTATCAACATTTTTATCATATGTATGTATATAAGTGTGCGTGCGAGTGTGTCTGTGTGTGTGTCTGTGTTTAGGTAGCAACATGTGGATAATGAGCATGTTTCATTAAATAATATACACGTATTATGTCTATTTAATTTTATAAGAATCCTTTCTAGTTCTTTAATTATCTTCTCGGTGTTAAGTTGAAATTCATCAAGTAAGGCGCCGTATTTTTTTAACATCATTAGAGAACTAGAACTAGGATTATTATATAGATAAATAAACAATACCTCTATATTATTTAATGAAGTGTGTATATATATATATATATATATATATATATATATATATATATATATATATATATTACATGAATGCTGGTTCTATTAAAACAGTGCTCGATATGTACTAAGAAAGCTAATATAAATGCTATCGTCTTCGTTGAGTTATATGCACGATGCAATTGTCAGGTGCATAAAACTTCCTCTTCAATTTGATTTCCAGTTCCATGTCCAGTTGAGTTGATGACATATTGCTGTAAACCTATCATAGTACTGTGGGATTATTATAATAAACGTATGCAAATTATTCATTGGGTCACGATTGGGCAAACTGCATCTCCTCATAAAATCTGAAAGATAACTTGATAATCATTCAATTGGTTCTCTGTGTTTGACAGTCATGTGAATGTGTTGTGTTTTACATTCTTGTGACGCACCTTTCATTATTTCATTTGAATTCTTTACACAAGCAAGTGTATAAAGAAAACCGTTAATTATGACCTTTAAGCAATAAATCAAAAAGACATGTGTAATTGCTTAGTTTTAGGCTATGTAGACTTTGCTACGGTCACATTTCTTTGAGTTTTTATCTAATAAAAAAATTCGACAGTTTCCTATAAATTCAAAAATAGTTCAGTTCAGACGCTCTCGACTGGTGCTGAAAATCACAAAGAGAGTCAGCAAATGACAACCCTATTATTTGACCATATCCAACAACAGCAGCAGTACAAATGGCTAACACAAAATTGATGATAAGGATATAATCGTTGTTAACTTTCGACACTATAAAAAACAAAGGGTTGGAATGAAATTCTCATCGGTACAAGGAAAAATCATAACAATGGACTTGAGACGTCAAACTTCCTGGAAAAACTATTTTAAGCGAAAGATTTTATAAATTTCAACTCTTCAGTCAATGAATGCAGAATGTTTTCTCATAAAGAAACGGTTATTTTCACCATTAACATTAAGGACCTTTTCTATTAATTCACGCCCAAATATTAATTCACCGCAAAATAAAAATAATTTATATTTACTAAATTACACAAATTGCACTCCAGTTGGGTTAACATTTTATGATCCACCCCGAATGTTGGCAACCCGGCTCTACGTTCACGCTCACCCCGGTAAACAAATGAAAAACAGATTTCTTTTTTAAACTGTAAAAATTACTTGGAAGTACGTCGAATATCACCCGCACTTACTATATGTGAACAGCTCCCTGTAATTTTTTCATTCTGAGGATTGGATTTGTTGTGAGGCAAGCTAAACAAATTTTGATTTAAAATTTATAATTTCAAAAGAGTGCCAAAAATGTAATCAAAAAACAAACTTTAAAATGTATAATTTCATGCACTGAATTAATATCTGCGATAAGTAAATTTACATTATCTGGGGCGAATTAACAGAATAGATCCAACGGCAGCGAAAATAAATTATTTTATATCTGCCGTCTTCATTATGGAACACTAAAGCCAAAAGCTTCTTGTCATCATGATTGTTTAATAATGAATGGTCAAAAGATGATCAAGCAAATACTTTTTCATTTTCAGATCTTTTATCTGTGTATTCATTCGTCTAACTGTCTCTTAGTAGAAAATCAACCACAAATATTTTACAATCGATTGGAAATTTTTAATAGATTTTATATTAAAAAACACATGTTTACTGAAATAATCTACATTTGCTTGACGTCTGCGTGTGTATTTTCTTTCGGCGTGTTCGAATGTTTCTATATGTATATGGGTGCTAAGACATCACAAATAGTTTAAATATATCCTGTTGGTCCAAAAAAGATATTCTATAAAAATAGAGAGAGAGAGAGAGAGAGAGAGAGAGAAATATAGAGACTACTGAGAGAATAGATCTGTAAGTATCACCATCACAAATGGACACTTTTTTCAATAGTTGATCAATAAATAGGATGTGATGCTACAATAACATTTTTCGGATCACTGGTTTATCGTAAATTACAAAACATCACATCTTAACAAGACGTTGAAAATACAAATGAGGGATTGGATTTTCTAAAAAAAATGAAACAAGATTGCAAAGACCGGAAATGTGTTGCTTTCATTATAAATCAGCCAGGGAGGAAATGCGATGCTGTAATCAAACAACTTGAGACATTATCACAGGCAATAATTTACATGATTTGTCATAAATTCTTTCGCCGCCAGAAGTTTTGAAAGTGTTTAAAAAATTTTCAGTAATACCTTGTTTCTCTTACCTCATGATTAACAAGCATGATTAAGTTAATATTTTTATAAAAGAGAATTTACTCTTTTATAAAAATATTAATCATGTTTGTTTTATTTTCACTGAAACAAGTGTTTCCCTTTACTTTCTCTCGTTTAACATACGTTTATATGACAGATTAATTGAAATGCAATACTCACTTCACTTTCATGACACCTGCTAACCAATCACAATATATTTTTTATTCCTGCGATATTGTTGATGTTCAAGTTGAGTCAGTTATTATTTTATCAATCATATCAAGAAATAGAGAAAAGAATTTGCATTTGCAGTAATTATTTCCACAATATGCTTCGTAAATTTTCTATTGAAATGGATTTTTTCTTTCTTTTCCGAAACTGATTCAAGGTAGATGAACCAGGTATAATGCTTTAGCCATACTGAGACTTTCAAAGTTATAAAATACACCCACATAAACCGAGAAATCCGTCACTGACGTAGAGTATCGGCCATACATAATTTATAATCCAGCAATTTTAATTCTTTTACTTAAATCAAACATAGCAGAATTATTTTTAGCGAACATTAGACAATCATAGCAATGGGGGGTTATTACTTACCCAAATCGACGCCATTGCAACTGCGCAGCTAAAAATATGAAATATACATCAGTCCTAAAATAAGTGATTCACGCACAAAATGTTTATTTTATCGCGCATATATATATACGATAAAATAAACGTTTTGTGCGTGAATCATATATATATATATATATAGAGAGAGAGAGAGATACTTTCAAACAACCTTGTTTTAATGTTGGGGATTTAACTTTATTTGACTATTGAAATGAGTAAACAAAATTAAATAGTTCACAGAAGGATATAGTTTTCATTATACACATTTTATTTTTTAATTCTTCACTTTGAAAAGAATTCCCTCCTGAATTTAAGGAATGTTATTTTTATTAGTTTTGTATCTATTTGTCTATTGTTGAACAATAAATACCAAAAATACGTGCCTATCCTGGGGTCTTTTCGTTATATGGGTGGATAAAAACGGAGGAAAAAACGACTACTGATTTAACCAATGAAATAAGAAAGTTTTACGTTGAGAATAATTCTATTACAAGAATAAAAAGTTTCCTGAACGTCAGCGGATGTGTCCAATAGGGTTATGACTTTTTGTAAATTAGCTGATTTCCTGTATCATAATTCGATGAACTTTTGTTAAAAAAGAATTGTTTAATTCAGTTTACTTTTTAAAATGTCACCCCGAAGACGAAATTTCTAGAATCATAGGTAAATATGATAGTAGTGTAACTTACTGGTGTCTTCTAGCACTTTATGAAGTTGCTGATGCCTACTAGAAATTTCTAGAAATTTCTAACGTTGTTTTTTCATTTAGATAAAGCGAAAGGGAAAAGTGTATTGTGTTTGCAATCAATTTTTTTGTTTGTTTGTTTCAGAGTATATACGCTTCCTGATTGAGCAAAGCTAATTGATTTGCAGAATGATCTCCAAGTATTCATTTTTAACCATAATGTCTCATAAAAAGTGCTTCTATCACTGGGAGAATAAATAAAGAGTGAATATGAAGAGTCTGAAAATTCTGAACAATCCACAAAAAAGGAAAAAGCATAGCAAAACCAAATACAACCAAATTAGAAAACATCTTCAAACATATCAACCAGCAAAGCAGCAATATTTTTGTCAGCGGTTATCTCAAGAAGGGGTTGACATTGAGACACCACAATCTGATATTTACTGATTCACTCTTACAAAAGGTGTTAAACTTGAAGAAATGAAGAAAACAATACACTTAGAAAATTGATCATCGCATTTTGATGGTAACCGAATTGATAGCCAAGAATATCAAGTGCTTGTTTTGAAGAATGAAAGAAGCGAAGTTAGAAGCATTAGATCTACGAAATGGAAAAGCGGACTCAAAGGAATAACAGCTGTTCTGGATTAATACAATTTATGGAAGAGCATAAAGATGATTATTGCGGACACTAGAAGCAAAAATGGGGATTGTCATTCAGATACAAAGACTACTGAAAAGAAACTGGAAGAACCACAATTCATTGGCTGTCAACATCATGCTCTTGACCGAGTGCTTCGCGTCGTAATGAATGACGAACTTGGAGGTAACAAGTCATCGGCCAATATTGTATATCCGTTTACCTGTGAACTTGCAAATAACTTCGAACAGATCTATTTCATTTAATACGAGTTTTCTGCTTTTTCGAATGTCTTAAACTAAAGTTTCAAAAATACCTAACTTAAATAATGCAAGATTGAATTCTAGAGCAATACTCGTCTTTTGGCATTTATTCTTCTACCTGAGAAAAGAGACTGGCTACTCGAAATTTCTAGATTCATCTCTTACAGATCTGCGGACTGACCAAATCTACAATGCAGATCATTATCAGAAGCTATGCCACAGCTTGCTGGCTCACAAAAAAGCATAAAACTCAGTGAATAAATTTTAGAATCTATAACCAGCGAGACTGGAAATTCCCAGAACAAATACCTATGTAGAACGGGACTTCAAGCTCTTTATGATATCTATAAAAAGGCGAAAGTTCAGCTTACATTTAATTTTTCTAACAAAACAAAATAATTTTATATTATGTTAGAATTATGCAAAAAGTCCCACATTACTTTTTCTTTATTAAGTTATTAGGCTGGTGCAAAAAATAATGACGTAATAATGTCGTTTTTTGACGTTAAAAAATACGTCAAAAAACGACATTAATACGTCATTATTTTTGCACCAACCTAATATTATTAGTTTTAGATGTTAGTTTTTAATTGTATATGCAACTTTGCAATTTTTTATTATTTATAAAAGTTTGTATGTTATACTATAGCTATAATCTGTTAAACGCATTAAAATACATAGGTACTATCCAATTATATCATCAGAAAATTGAAGATAAAACTTCTGCAAGTTTGCAATGTTGTTTATTTGTAAGTTTGTATGTTATACTATAGCTATAAAATGTTAAATACGTTAAAATACATAAGTACCATCCAATTACATCATTAGTAAAATGAAAAATAAAGCTTTTGCAATGTTTTGATTTTTCCACTTATTGCTGTTTATGGTAAAAACGAATTTTCGGTTTAGGGTGACGTTTTTCAAGAACTTATTAAAATTAATGCTGTTTTTATTACTTCTGAACAAGACTATATATCGATTTATGACACAGGAACATAGGGTTACTAAAAATCATAACCCTATTGTCCAGACAGCAAAAAAAAAATAGATTTTGCACAGAAGAATAAGGCGATAATTTAAAATTATAGGACTCTATAATACACTATTCAAACAAATTACCACGTTTGAGTCTGATAGCATCCATCAGGTTTGAAAGCGTCATGGTAAGGTGCACAATGAAAATCGTTCATGTATTTAAAAAATTAATCAGATTACAGTAAAAGACGTACACAGTAATCCATCTTTCAATTCTGAGACAGCTTCCTAAATCTAATACAAATATATAATGAAAACATGTTAGTTCTTTTTTATTTATGCTCTTTAATAAGTGGAAAAAGTCAATTCTCTCTAAACCCTCCCTCACTCCTCTTTCTTTGTATTTATCTCTCCATCCTCTTTTCTTTGTAGTTAATATTCATCTGTCTATATGCCTATCTAATTTGTCTGTTCACTCCGCTCGATCCCATGATGCAACATCTCTATGTCTATATATGGTATGCGTCATGGTTGCTATCACAGATACTGAGTGGGTAACAGGAGGAGAGAGGCGCGTAGAGAGACATAAAGAGATTGCGACACAGAGAGAGATCGGAGAGCGGCCAACTTACATAAAGACAGTTGTTTGTAGTGAGAGATTAAACCATGTTTCCTGACATCACGATCTGTTGAGGACAAATTCGACGCTAAACTGTAAGTGGTCTTTTGAAATTAAAATCTTTCATTTTTTAATTTTATCTTCGCGAATTTGATTTCATTTCATATATATTACAGTATAATTTGTTCATTCCATAAAAGTCAGCTTTCATCATGACGGATGCTATTAATTGAATTTAACTTATATTTTATTTAATTTCTTTTTCATAAAAAATTTAATAATAATTAAAATATAATTGAAATAAAATTTAGATTATCTTAAAATAAAAGTCAATTTGTACTCTTATATCCATAATCCACAGCTGTATTAACTTTCTGGGTAACATGTCCATAAGATATTAGTGGCTAATCCAAAGCAAGGATACGTACGAAGTGCGATGAATAAATTGTCGTCGAACTTCCGCAAAAATTAAAATAACACTGACATCTCATTTAAACAGATATTTTTTTTTACAAAAATTACACAAAAATATCTTGAAATACTAAAGAGTAGATTTATTCAATAAAATCGCCATTGTCTTCAACAACCACGGCCTCCAGACAACTTCGGAATCTCCTACATCTCTTCTAGATGGTCTCCTTGTTTAAGATGGTGAATGCTGCCATAATCCTTATCTTCAGTTAATCTTTGGTGTTAAAAAGGGTTTTGTTGGTCTCTTGCTCCACTACGCCCCATAAATAATAATCAACGGGGGGTGTAGTCTGAGGAGTTATGTGGCCAGATGTAAGGAGTAGTGTTGTCGTACAACATTGACAGCAATGAATGAGTTCTCCTGCTTGTGTGGTATGGTGTAAAGACATGTTGCCAGGCATGGGGCCTTCCAGCAGCAACTCTCTTGATCCAGAGCAGCACTAACTCCTTAAGGCACTTGATGTAGGCCTCTGTGTTGAGTATGATGCCCTCACCAACAAATTCTGAATTTCTTTTCTTATCAGAATGATCAGAGTGTGTTTGTCAAGCTGCTGTATCATTGTAATCACCTTTAGACACATCCAGCTCATACCGAAATCTCTCTGCGCTTACATCCAAACACACTGAAATGTACGTATTGGAGTTTCTGCTGCAAATGTCAAGCAGTGCAGTATGCTGTTTCCAAATTTCTGACAGAGTGAATTGCGTCATGGTGCTATTTTTCTTACAGACGGTGTCCAACTGACCCCACTAAAATGCGTAGTCGACAAAATTAAAAAAAAATGTGCATGCGCGAAATTAAGAATATAAAATGGTGATAAGTTGCCTATTGTACCCTGTATATATTCGGGTTAAACGCTTAAATTACAATATTTATGCAAAAAATTAAATAACATTGACGATGAATAAATTAAAAGAATTCATGGGCAAAATATAAAAATAAATTAATATTTAGTGTTTGATTTTATGCAAGGAAGTGAATGGTGGTACAGACATATTTGCATAAAACCTTCAGAAACCTGTTGGGATAGTCGCCATCAAAAGAGACGGCGTAATCTATTATAATATTTTCTTACTCAAGGATTTCGGTAGAACCACGTAAATCCTAACAATACACACACACACACACACATATATATATATATATATATATATATATATATATATATATATATATATATATATATATATATATGCTCCTGAAAAAAAATATTTCTGTTGAGCTCTCTGGGGAGGAAGTGTGGATTTGTAAACAGTGACTATTACGGCTAATCTTCGGTAAATCGAATCGAATTCTCTCAGTCACTGTGTGTTAATCTAAAAATAAATACGCTTAAATTCACCTTCATTCCTGTCGTGCACCAACGGCTTAGTGGTAGAATCCCGACTAACGCCAATTCAGTCGGGTTTTGATTCTAGCTAGAGGCAACCGGATGCATAATCACACTGATGAGCTGTGATACTGCGAAACAGTCTGTCTGTGGATGACTATATATATATATATATCTTATATATTTATATAGGGTGTTATGTATGTATGCGTGCATGTGTAGTACAATATATATTTTCTTGTTCCAGCATATCGAAAGGCGAATGGGATTAATGATTTTGGTAGTCCATCTGACATAAAGAAAACTCCCGTTTTTAATAATACGCGTCTGAAAGACTGGTTCCAACTCCCCTGGCAGAACATATTGCTGATTCATATCTGAATATTAAATACATCGGTAATATTAAACGTGTGCAGCTCAAGCAGAAAAAATTTGCAAAATGTAAACATTTATCGGAATCTGATAAACTAGTTTGGAAATACAGGAATTTTGCCCTAGCTAAAAATGAAGAGTTGTGCAAAAAACGATGTTATATGCTTTTAATTTGCTGAGTGTTATTTATACTACTGAAGTTCGTTACAAGTATACGTTGATGTATTACTATTTTATTTTTATTTAAGAAGCATTCAAGTAAATAGTAAATCTTGATGGTTTTGTATGAATTCGGGATTATAATTTAGTGAATCTTTCAACATATCTAGGATCTCGTCAAGCATCTGTACCATTGTAGGTCTTAGGAACTGAATTTGGATTCTGAGATTTTTTCCCATTCGAAAGAAGTGAACGTAGCAGAGAGATTAGTAATGATTCTTTCATTTCTTCATATTTCATTGACAACTAAAAAAACTCTTAGTTCTACACTTTGTCATATCACCTAATTGTGATGATTGCTTTAGACAACCGAGAAGATATTTCAAATATACCAATATTTGGCTATTATAACGCTCCTACTATCTACGGTTACTTATTAACCATTATCTTTTATATATATATATATATATATATATATATATATATATATATATATATATATATATATATATATGGTTCATTTTATCAGTTCGGTACATCTACATGTGTAAATAGAAGTTACAATGTATATAAAACCATATAAAACTATAACTTGTGGTTCTACTTCGACTATAATTTAAAGCACAAAAGCATTAAGTAGAAACTAATTTGGACAAGATATGACATATAATGTAGGTATACTATTGTATTTATTAAATGTCACGGTTTAAATTAATTTCCATTGTTTAAATAAACAACAAAACTGTAATCAAATACTTAGATCTTTCGTCAGGACACAGATCAGTTTTTACTTTCCAGTCCCGATATAATCTACAAGCGTCTCTGCGTCCTTGTGGATGATGAATTGCTTTCCACTCAACAACTCCTTTTCCACAGGCGAAACGTTGCAAGTCTTTCGCTACCCTATTGCTATTTCCATGAAAATGGTTAACCATTATCTTCCCACATATCCCATAAACTGTTACGTTTACTCAGTAACCCTCTACCTCGAATGGCTCTTGGGCCTTGTCTAAAGTGATCATCATTGCAAAAATAGGAAAGACTTTACTAACCACTCTTTACTTACTCGCCAAAACAAAAAAAGTGCAAGTTATTTTTCTCGGCTAATTAATAAATATTACATTAAAAATAATTTGGTAAGTCATCTCAAAACTTTCCTTGCACTTACATATATCCATATATATATATATATATATATATATATATATATCTTTCCTTTACCTATTATTGATCAGTCAACTAGAGCGCGACAGGTAGATATATTTATTGCGATAAGTGCCCCATACGTCTGTCAAAATGGCGTACATTAAATGGACGGATGAGAGCGATCGAATGTAATTTATCATTATGGGCATCAGACAGAGATAACATTGAGTTTTTTTTATGCGTGGACACGAATGTTTAATATTGACGAAATAAATAAGCCAAAAATACTATAGATTTGATAATGCTTCTAAAAGGAGGCATAATTTTCCGCGTCTTGAGTACATAGATTTTAGCATATTAAATAAGATAGTTTCATTTTTGAAATCGAATTGATTACTGACATCAAATTTGAAAGGAAGTATCAGGTTGAACATCATTTTCTAAGAAATTGAAAAATGTTCTTTCAACAATCCCAAGAGTAGCAAATAATAATAGGCTGAAATTAAGTACGAAAAGAGAAAAGAATAAAACTAAAAGAATAATAAATAAAGAAGAAATAATTTATGTCAGTTCACAATTTATTTATATTCCATCTAATATCACTTAAAGATATGTACGGTTAGCGGAATAGTTATCGGCATAAGAAGTGGAGTCGGATGATCCGAGTTCAATTTACAGCTTAGTATGGTGTGTTCAGTTTGTCTCTGGGAAAAGTATGAATTCAAATGTTACTAATTAAACAACAGAGTAGACTTTGCCATCTAGCCTGGCAGCTAGTCGAAGAGAATTAAATATCTGAATTCAAAATCACGGAGAAGGCAAATATTTTCCCTGTCTTGGTAATTCACAGACAATAAAGAAAAGGTCTCTATCAAGAGCCTACCTCTTCAAGGGATCAAGGGACAAGAAACTTAATACATACATATACATATATATGGGGGAATATGATATATAAATTTCTATATACCAGGACAATGTTAGACAACCGAATGACAAAGTAGAAAAATTATGTGTAACGCGTTTCAACGTCTAGAAAGACTTCATATGAATAAAATTTTACTTCGATGAAGACGCGTTACACAGAATTGGCATATTGTTATAGAGTAGTTTCACAGTGGAGGTTTGTATTTCACTAAGTCGGTCCTAAAAAGGTTCGACGTACAAAACGTTAGGAACTTGACAGAGCAATCTTGTTGTAGTGGTTGATACTTTAATTTCCGACATCGACTGACTCACCAACTCTCTAAGCTCACTGGCGACTGCTACTACTACTACTTATATGTGGGAGAGTCTATTAACAATAGAATAGGCATGTTCCAGTATAACATACACACGCATACATATATATATATATATATATATATATATATATTTACATATAAATATATGTATATATTTACATACAAATATATGCATATATTTACATATAAATATATATACATATATATATATATTATACTTACATATAAATAGATATACATACACACACACACACACACACACACACATATATATATATATATATATATATATATATATATATCATAATTATAACAATATATATTTTTAAAAGGTGAAAACTAAAGGAAACGCTCAAAATGGTGTTTCTTTTAGAGGTATTAATTATAGATCAACACATACACACATACCAATAGATACATAAAAAAATATAGAAAGACGTTCACTCAAATTCCAGCCGGGCTCAACTCGGAATAAACCTTCCTACAATTATTCAAAATAACACAAAAATAATACAGTCAAAACATGAACAGAAACTAATACCACCTAAAGCAAACTGCCTTAAAAATGGCTAAAGAAATGGCTGAAAGCGCTTGGGATAATGGACACCAATGTGCAATATTTGCACTCCCTTGCACCCAGCAAACGGAAAAATGGAAACACTGGAAACAATAGAGAAAATTTAATCAAATTTCCCTTGTCTGTCATATTTAACCAAAGATGTTTAAAAGAAAGTTTACTGCAGAAATATTCATAGATAGATAGATAGATAGATGGATGTTTGCTATGTCAGATGAAATGCATGAAAATCATACTGATTGTTTATGCTTTTATATCCTTGTTGGCAGTCTTTCCCTCTGACATGAGCCTTATCAAAACGTCTAAGAAAATGTGTTTACCATGACAAAAAATAACAGATAATAAAATTTTCAAATAGTATTTTGCACACAGAATATGTTAACATAAAATATAAATATGGTGATATGACAATGGAAAATAAGAGAAAGTTATGGTGATAAAAATAATCGCGTATATTAGAATAAAATAGTGAATACCGAAATTAAAAATATAATTTATGATTATACGTTACTTCTGTATTAAAGAAGGTATAAAATTCTACTATGATGTTTCATATCTATTTCGATATTTTTAATCGGTATCACCCTATGCATGGCAGTAAAGCCACTAAAACACAAGGAGTTAATGGGTGTGAAAGAATTGGGAATAGAAACATTAATAATGAGCGCGAAGAGGAAAGAGTAATCAGGAGAACAGTAGATAGCGATTGACATTCCATTTAAATATTAAGGATGCTGAGAATACCATAGACCCAACATGTGAGCAACGACGAAGGTTTAGAGAAAGTGGAAACAAAAAGAACACTTAGGCGATTCTGAGAGGATTAAAAGTCCTACTACAACGCAGTACTGGCAACCACAATCGGAACAACTTAAGATATGCAGAGGATACAGTGTTGGAAGAAAACTACAAAATCTGATGGTAATGAAGAAATACGAAAGGATTAAACATAAAGTGCAAGAAGATATAATTCATGGTAATCAGCAAAAGGATGAGCCCAAAATGAAAATTCCAAATTGAAGATATCGAAATCAAGCAAATATAAACATTTAAATATCTGGGTAGCATTGGGATAGCCAAAGATGCATTCCGAAAGCTAAGCAAGTTACGAAGAAACAGGATAAAGAATAAGAGAGTACTGAACTGTTATATGATATCTTTCTGTATAGTAGTGAATGTGGACGATCTCCTCAAACATAAGGAAGTGACTTTAAGCAAAAGAAATGTCGTTGTACAGAAGGATACTGAGAATATCATGGGGTGAACATGTGATCAACAACGTAGTTTTAGAGAAAGTAGCGCAAAAAGGATACTGATACTTAACATCAGGGTGAGACAGTTGAGTTCTAGGGTATATACTGAAAGAATTCTTGTAGTTAACTGAAAGGAAAACCTTACAACATATCCTTCTATCTATCTATCTATCTATATATATATATATATATATATATATATATATATATATATATATATATATATATATTTCAATATATATATATATATATATATATATATATATATAGTGACACGGTACATAAAAGAAGAAGGAGGAGGAAAAACGGCTTGAAAAATACTCACTGGTCAGACTGAAAGCTAGAGGGCCGGGAATGCAGTGCATAACCTATTTAACTAAGATGGCGGAACAAGGTTTAGGAGCGATAATAAGGCCAAATCTATTTTGAAAAGATTTTTTAATCAATTCACCCCAAGCAAGGCGATAATAACGCTAAGATGCAAGCGGCTACTGGGAGTGAAAGAGAATGAAAATATTGAAGAAAAATGACAAATAATATATAAAAACAAAAAGTGAATAGCAAATAAAATTACAGATTTTGCTACATAAAAGCAAGGAAATTGTTGAGTGCCATGATCGCTAACACCTTGAAAGGGCACAGCACGTAGAATCAAAAGAAGGCTTATATCCGAAACCTTACATAAACTGAATAACATTAAGCGTTCGCTCAGTTTTATCACTTTTGGCTGATATGTAGCTAACTTCTGTAGCATAGTAATTTCAATACGTTGTTTGGATTTGAAGATAATTCCTTTCAAATTCAATCCTATCACATTGATAATCTTATGATATTAGTGATATTATGATATTAGAATGAAATGATCAATAAAATTTTAAATTGATACAAGACCCATCTCCATGCATAAAACCTTTACTCCTCAATGATGGTTCCCAGTTATGGCGCCAAAAACTGCCTGTCCTTGTCTTGGCTGCTTCCAAGTTTATGTCTGTCGAAAGCGCACAGTCACTCATCAAATTATCTTGAGGTTATTGTAATTTTTCTGGTTCATTGAAGGAAAAACCAAAAAACATATATCTTCCTGTATTAGGAATAACAAAAGTGAAATTCAGTCAAAATTCAAAGTAATATTTGTATGTTTTATTACATTATCTTACATAAAATATTTACTTAACAGATGTGTCAAAAAATGTATACAATGAAAGTTAGCTATTATTTACATTTGGACTAATGTCCTCGTCGATGTTTCGGCCCTTGTCTCCTCTAGCCCTTCCAGATGCCAATCTATTCGAGTAATCATCAGTCCATGTCTAGGGATATCTTTTTTCTTTTCTTTTCTTTTAGTACACCTCAGTTATTAGTCACTTTCACATTCACTAGGCTATATTCCCGTGGGTCAGGTAGTACTTGCCAGTACTTAGTAGAAACAGGATGAGTACTAAAAAGATCAAGACCAGATATCCCTAGAAATGGACAGCCGATCGAGAACACACTAGATTAAATAAAGTGTTCAGTTAGAAATTCCCTGAAGGGTACCCGGATTGACTTACACCTGGAAATCACCGGAAGCTACAAAAGTATAAAAGTTATGATAATAAAAACAAACATGCAGACATTCACAAAGGAAATAATAATTCCTCGTCCCAAAATTTCAGACCGACGTTTAATATAACAACTATTTTTTATCAGTTGATTAGTTCGCAAATTAATTTGATGACCCAAATATTGCTACCCATTAGCCATTCTGTTGCTTTGTTTTGTAGATCACTATTATTTAAAGAAAGACATCGACTAGTTATTTGTTTTGAAGCTATAACTGACCGGATACTATCTTTGCAATAAAGAAATGAATAAAGATTAATTGATAAAAATCTTCATGAAAATTTTGAATATAATAGAAATATGAATTTATGTAAAATTCTGTAGACATATAAGAATATAAGTCTTGCCGCCGTCATATCTACGAGCTTATCATTAAGAGCGTCTTTGAGCAGTGTTTCATTGTATCAACAAGTGGTCTTATGTTAGGCTCCTCCGCTTTTCGCGGGAAAACAGATAGCGTCATGAAAAAGGACACAAACTTAACGAAAATAACATTTTATCGTCAAAATCTTTATGTTAATGTTAAGATGAAAGACCAAAATATTTTAAATTATTTTTTGAAATTTTTTAATTCTTTCTAACACATTCAAAATTTTGCTTAAAGTCTTGTTTTGCGGAAGCAAATAACATTGTTTTTTGTTGTTTTTTTTTTGTTTTTTTCACATTTTTTCCGTTGAAAACACATTGATTTGGAAATTCTTGTAAAAATCAAGTAATTTTCCGATTTTTAATGAAATTTACAGGACTTATTCACAAATGAATTAAATTATTTTTGAAATTTTTTTTTAAAAAATTCGGTATTTTTTTTTAAATATGTTACTCCACAACTTAATTAATTTCATGAAATTTTGCACAAAACCTTTCTATTTCCTGATTTTTTTTGTTAAGAGTATGAATCTTTGGAGATTGTAAATCACCTACTTTTTCTCAAATTTGAGCTAACTGAAAATCTGCTCTGAATTGAAAAATAATGAATCCAACAAAACTATGACATTACTTAATTAAAAAAGCTTTTAATTGCTTTTGTAAATAATATTAAGGACATTATTGTCTGAAGAAATAAAATTTTTCTGATGAATAATGAAGTTTTACAAGAATTTTTTTCATTTTTTTCAATTTCAATTATAATAATTTATAATAGTTTAAAATCCTGTAAAATTCTGTATTGGGCTATTTCTTGGATGTGATATAGTAATTAAGTGGAAACAAAATTTACAAATCCAAAATTGAAAAGATTAATCAACTTAGTTGTGCCATTCTATTTTTAAAATATTTTTTTATTTTGTATATTTTTACTTAATATGTTCATTATTTTCATGTACGGTAGACTGAAATTGCCATTATTATGACCTAAAAGTTTTTCCCTTTATTATGTCGCTTCAGTTACGTTTCAACAGGTTTTCAAATTTTCTATCCAGCTTAAACTGAGTTTTACTTTTTTCAATTAATATTTCGCTAAATATTTTTATTTTATGTATTTACATTAATCTGGGACATACTTCAATTGAATAATCATGGTATTTCATTTGTTATTAAATTCTAAAATTAATGGAAGAAAATTTTATAGTATTTTAATTTTTTATTTTTGCATCTTCGAAAGGTAAATAAAAGTCAAGAAATTATTAAATAATTGCGGAAAACATTCATTTGTAAAAATCACTAGGGAATTCAAAACTAAAACTATGCGTTCACTTAGATTTCTGAAAATTGGGTCATCCATAGTGGCTGTCATCGCCTCATCTATGAGCAGTACATTAAACGTTGGATCAGATGAACAGGACCAATCTGAAATACACCAGAATATTTTACTTAATGGAAATATTAAATGTAATTATTAAACTTTCAATTAAAGCTAAAATGAAATCTTCAAGAAATTTTTTTCATTTTTCAAATTTAATTTTAAACCTTAAATATCGAAAATTTATGCAAAAAATGTGGAGGTCCCTATCCTTTATGGTTCATTATACATTTGACTAAGAAATATAAAATATCGAAATGATGAAAACTATCTTATTTCGCTTGAAAATAATAAGATAAAACTACTGAAGTGACGGAATTAAATCTGTCAAGTACATCTCTATGCAAATTGATGCATATGCAATGAGACACAATCGTGTGGTGCTGATAGCTGTCACTGTGCATTAGATCTTTAACTCGAAATACGAGAAGAAATCAAAAACCCAAATGTTGCCACTTTCATAAAGAAATTGATCGAACGCACATCACTTGATTTTTTCTGGAACATCGGCAAGATATTTTAGATAAATATTTTCATTCTCGATTGATTCTGCTTTTACTTTTCTGTCAAATTCTTTAGATGAAAGATTGATATATATATATATATATATATATATATATATATATATATATATATATATATATATATATATATTGTTTTGAAAACAAGGTTTTGTCTATATTGATAAGTTTAGTGAAATAGTCATAATGAAAGAAACTGTTACTGTAGCAGTTCTGGTTGATATTAAAAGAGTGGAAATGAATATAAAAGACAAAGACGCACGTTTTGTGTGAATGAAACATCTGCACAGGATAGAAAGAAATGACAGCTTGCAGATGGAGGAGAAACACACAAAAAGAAATACAAAGTTGATTTTGTCATTGGATAGACTGAGCAGACAGAAGTCTGTTCCTCTCTCTTATCTATCTCTTTCTTCGTGTGTGCGTGTATGTGTGTGTGTGTTTGGTTGTGTGTACACCTAACGATACAGAATCTTGATCTTAAAAGATATCAGCATTATAAAAGAAAATAATTTTCATAACTCTGGAATCTTTACATTTGTATACTTACGTGTATCATTTTCTGACAAAAAATCTCAGTAATTTATTTTGAAGGATGTCAGATTCCTGTCACTAAAGTAACTAAAGTAACGTTTAAATAAATATATCTGTTATGTTTTGTCTAATCCGATTTCTTCTTAACGAATTTGCCCAATATGAAAAATGAAAATATGTTCTAGTCCTGATGCCTGATGAAGAAACATGTGTCCCTCAAAGGGACATACGTTTCTTCCTTTTTAAAAAATAATAATGAAAGGAACATTTCAAGAAATTCAGTCTGATGAGACTTTTCATGTACAATGATTCTATTTAACATGTACTGTTGAAAAAATAATTTATATTAACTAATTTCTTAAATACAATAAATACTTCTATAGATAAAATCCTTCACCGTTTCTCAGACAGTTGTGGTGATTATTACTACTACTACCTTAATGTAATCCGAAAGTTGGAGAATGTTTACAGCTTAGGAATCCTTAATATCATAAACACCAGATACGTCTTTGATATATATTGCTGTTTCTATGGCAACTTGACATTAGGGGCAGGTTTTATGCTAGAGGACCTAAGGTTGTCGGAATTATCATTCATGAAAGATGTTAGCATGTGCGTAATACATAAAACATATAACATAGAGAGATTAACAAATTACATACAGATTTTTGATCATTCATCAACATACTCAAATAGAGACATATACTTCATGCGTCACTCTCCCATATATATATATATATATATATATATATATATATATATATATATATATATATATATATATATATATATATGATATAAGTTGAAATTCATGAAAACCAACTAATTGTTTTCTTTTTTTTATAAATAAACTGTCATCTGCTTTTCACGAATATTTTCTTAGATTTATTCGTCCGGGTTTTTCATATCAATCTTTTTACCATATACGTACATCCAAAAATGCGATACCTAATTTTTTAAATGCTATTGAAAAATCTTTCTTGAATTCTTTTTTTAGTTTTAATTTCAAGCCAATAGATTAATTTTAATATTTCTAATAAGCGAAAACACATTGCTATATTTCAAACTGGATGTAAATTGATTAAGCAAAATCCCTAGGATTCCAAAAAGGATTAAAATTTTAAAAAATTCATAAAAATTGGTACTTCTGTTTAATAATAACACAAATATTTTGAGAATAAATCTTTGTGTTATTGTTTTGTGTGTCATTCTTTCATCATCTATGCTCATTTTTTATCAACTCTTTGAAGTTACCTATAAATATATACATACATTCACACAGACACACGCACACACATACACACACACTCATATATATATATATATATATATATATATATATATATATATATATGCATGTATGTATTTGAGGGAAATTCTACTTTAAAATTCATAGTCGAACTAAATAAATACTTTAAAATTCATACTCGAACAAAATAACTTTTCTCGACGTACTTATAGACTCCAACAACAAAGATACATTTAATACATCAATATTTAAAAATCCAACAAGTAAAAATTCCTGTCTCCTTAACTTCCATAGTGAATGCCCAGATAAATATAAAATAGCCCTAATCGAAAACTTATCAATAGAACTTTTCACATCTCATCTGAACAATATTTTACAAAGAACGTAGCAATATATAACAAACACTCATGAACAATAATGTCCCAAATAAATTAGTCAGCTAACATATAAAACACTACATTTCAAATATCGATAATAATTACAAAGAAAAGAAAGAAAACACTATTAACCTTTTCTATAAGCATCAAATGCATAGCAACTATAAACTTGATGAACTAGCAATAAGACCATTTACAGATACACTAAACCCAACAACACAACTAATAAAATTAATGAAATACTACACAAAATTTAAACCCTCGAATGTAATTGTCCGAAATAATACTACCCCCCCCCCACAAAACGTTCCTCAAAAAAAAATGTAGTGTACAGATTTACATGCCTGTTTCGAGAGTGTTTCTTGCATAATAACTCTAATATATACATCGGGCACAGCATCATAACTCTCTCGCGTCGAAGCAATATCGGCCCATCAGCTTCCTCAGGTTCACCAGCAATACTTTCAACCTTATAATCAACAAGAGGGTTGTTAATTACATCAACAGACACAACCTAGAATGAACAATGAAGAATGAGCAATTCACCCAAATCATAACCTTCAGACTCGGTGTTTTCTCCCTTCATGGAGACTCTCCAGATCTCAAGTGGAACTCGTAACGAGTGCGATGGGTAAATTGTCGCCATATATTTTTAATTTTGTTCATGCGTGTTGTTTGTTTGATTTTTTTTATTTTTGTCGACTGCACATTACAGCAGGGTCGGTTGGGCACCATCTGTGAGAAAAAGAACACCATGACGCAATTCACCTGCAATAAACTTGGAAATAGCATGCTGTACTGCTTAGCATTCGCGTCGGAAACTCCAGTACGAACATTCAGAGTGTTAGGATGTCAATCTGAGGACAGTGCAAAGTATTCGGAAAGAGTTGGATGAATCTAATGGTGATTACGAAGGTACGGCAGCTCGGAAAATTCACTCAGATAGTTCTGATAAGAAAAGAACACGCGAAAGTGTTGGTGATGGCTCCGACTCAACATGGAAACCTGCATTAAGTTCTTTGATGAGTTAGTACTGCCCTGGGTCAAGATGGTGGCTGCTGAAAAACCCTTTGTCAGGTAACATGCCACACAATCAGGATAATCCAGTCATAGCTTTCAGACAATTTCTGTAACCACATCACCCCTTACATCTGACCACCTAACTCCCCAGACTACAACCCCGTTGATTATTATGTATGGGGTGCAGTTTAGCGAGAGACCAACAAAACTCTTTCTAGCTCCAAAGATGAACTGAAGGCAAGCATTCACCAACTTAAACAAGGAGACCGTCCAGAAGAGATGCAGGAGATTCCGAAGTCGTCTGAAGGCCTTGGTTGAAGCTATTGGCGATTTTATTGAATACATTTACTCTTTATTATTTCAAGATATTTTTGTGTAATTTTGATAAATACATCTGTTAAAATGAGATGGCAGTATTAGTTTCAGTTTTGCGTAATTTAGATTGAGTGAAAGCCGTCATTGAAGCATTCATGCCTTCGGGGAAGTACTAAATGAAACCGAAATCTTCTCCTTGGTTCACTCCTGCCCAATATAGCCCACATAGGTTGGATCATAACGTCTCCTCTCACTGTTTGCTGATAGTATAAGATATGGTATATCCTCTCATAAGTTTGGTTTTCGTGATTATAGGCAGATCTGTAAAAGTGGTGTAAACAAAGGTAAGTCCTCAATCCTTCCACTCTGCAATAAATCTGAAATTCTTGCAAATTCTCTTCCAACTAAACTCCCGACTTATCATGTTTATATTTGCCTGATTTTTGGTGGGAATATTTACGGTGCGATATTCATGTCAGTCCGACCATTTTTTTTTTGTTACAATCTCCAAACTCGATAACCACAAATTATGCGGACTTGACGGTATCGCTGAAATAGTTATAATACAATGTTCTCTGTTAATGGTTCCTGTGGCTTCCGATTTTCTTTAATTCTCCTCGTATTAGACTTTTACCTCTTTTTAGTACATTACTAGAGGCTTTTATCAGTTCTGAATTGGTTAAGAATTTTCCTTTTGTAGTTTCCCTTCCGTGTCTGCTATCAGCACTGCCTCATCTGCATATCTTATGTTGTTAAGAATCTGGCCGCCAATGATGAATCCCAGTAGGACTACCATTTCTCTCTCTGTATAAATTAAATCATTCCGATGAGAATACATATCCTTGACTTATACCCGTTTCATTTTTTTTTATCCTAATGCGGTTTGCTGCCAGTAGAGATTTTTTTTATTATTCTAATGTATTTCCGGAATATTTCAAGGTTTCTGAGCACAGCTCTAACAGATCTTTGTGGCGTAGTTTGTCGAGCGCGTTTGAGTAATCTATGAAATGCAGTTATACGTTAATCTGCATTTGTATTCTTGTTTCTGATAACATTCTGGGAATAAATATCGCGGTTTTGATTCCAATGTCTTTAACAAACCTGCAGAGTTCTTGTCCTATTTCTGGCCTGATTCTGCAGTGCGTTCTATTCATCAGAATTCGGATAATGAGTTTTGTTATGTGGTTCATTGTGTTGATCTTTAGGTAGAGTTCACATTTGTTTGCACCTACTTAGCTCTTCCAATATATCAATACTGCTGTAGATTTCATTTATTATTTCTGTGATCTTGTCTATAGCGAAATTATCTAATTATAATTCTATATCCCTATTATAGTTCTGTCTGGACCTGCCGCTTGGTTTCTGTTCAATTTGGTCAGTGCAGCTTCCATTTCGGTTTTTAGTATTTCAGACCCGTCCGTACTTTTGTGTATTGTCGGTTGTTCTGTTTGAACAAGGAAGATTGCACCAATATATTCGTTCCAGCGCTGAAGAATGCTTTACTTTCTTTAATATGATCGTTCCGTCCTTGGATTTTATACAGCCTGTTGATAAGGGTTTTACAGAAGTTGGCATTGTGAATTTCTTCATAGTCTTTCTTTAAAAAATTGTGTAATAAGATTTATGTTAAACGGCAACACTTCTAGATTATTTTACCCGAATGCGATTGTCCTCCAGGGATCTATCCTTGAACCTACTTTGTTTCTCATCTTCATCAACGACCTCCTCGATGACATCAGCTCCCAATGCATTATTTTTGCTGGTGACGCAACTATTTACTCTTTTTTGTTAATATTCAACCCGACAGGTCTGATAAACTAAAACAGGCAAATTATTTCGTAAATGGTATCTAATTGTTAACTGGAGCAAGAAATAACGACTCCAAAACAAAACTACTCAATTTTAATCATCATAGAGACCCATTTTTGCCTTCCATCTGTCATGGGGCGGATACTGACTTCCAGAAGAGCAATACATTCTCCTTGCTCTCACGTTTACAAAAAGTCGAATTATTATATTGAGTCATTTGCTAGGTCTGCAGGTAAGAAAGTCGGTCCCCTTTGTTGTGCCAGAAATCTTCCCTGATAGAATCCTTGATGCACGTTTATATATCTACCATTCGTCCGTGTATTGAATATTGCTGCCATATCTGCTCCTGCCATATATTTCGAGATTATTGACATAATCTAAAGAAGAATCTGTAATGTTATTGGTCCTGACATGGCATCTCGACTGCAGTCAATTTACCGCTTCTGTAATATGGCTTCCCTGTGTCTTTCCTATAAAGATTTTCATGGCAATTATTCTGATGAGCTTTCCACATTCATAACCTGATGGCATAAATTTTAGCATGCTACTTGATCGAGAACTATGTTTGATCATTTTACTGTTGATATAGCTAAATATAACTGTAATTTCTATTTTAATAGATCCTTTACTTGAACTTCTAGCCTGTCTCTCGCATTCGCTTTCTTGCTGACGTTCAAAAATATAATAAATCAATCTCAATTTTCTGTCTTCCGGGACCTGTTTTTTATTGTCTTCTTCCCGCACAAACATTTTCTTTCACACTCATTAATCCATTACGTCTTAGTAGCAATATCTCTTTCCTAAAGAGGAAATGATATATAGTAACAATAAAATGGATTGTGTAAAAACAGGTCGACCAGTATTTTACTAGAAGAAAACAGATTTAAGGCAGAATACCTTTGTAAGGCAACTGGTCTATATAATAAAAAAAATGAAGTATTAATAGTAAAATTAAAAAAACTTGTCACCCGGACAAAAAAAATTAATATTAATTTTAATTAAAATTAGGAGATGTTAAAAATTAAATATTCTTATCCATTTATAAACTTAATGGGAAAACATTTCTTTTCTAGTTTTCACTTAATGTTGCGCGAATACAACGCACGCATATTGATTTCGCTCGTTAATTCATCTATGAGCCCAACGATAAAAGGTTTCTCTTCCCACGTTTGTCTCCATCAATCTGTATTTAAATTGCAATACTTGATAATTTGATATTTATGTAATGAAAATATTAGGTTGGTGCAAAAATAATGACGTAATAATGTCGTTTTTTGACGTTAAGAAATACGTCAAAAACGATATTATTACGTCATTATTTTTGCACCAACCTAATAACTTCGTGTAATCATAGCTATTATTTAATATGTAATGCAACGTTTGTATCTGATTCCAGAACATTTATAGTTTTTTTTATATAATGCCTGTTGAAACGTCATATTTTTAAAGACCCTTTTCGCACAAAGACCCTTTCCGAATCGGTTGTGAGATATGCAACATGATCATGTTGCATATCTCACAACAGATTCGCTTTCTTTATCATTTGTGAATTACCATAAGTTCTTGTGAAAGATGAAAGAATGGTTTTCTGTTGCCTTTTCTAAGGTTTAGATTCTAGAGAATCCTTTCTCCTAGACTAGCTGCCCACTATGGCTAGAGAGAGCAGGCTACCCTGCTATTTAACCCATAGTTGGTAGGAAGAAGAGATAGAGTCAAAGATATCTGTTCAAAAGAATAAGCAGAATTTGATATGTTTAACGTTTCCATTTTCCACGCTGATAACCGTTACGATACTAACTCATCCACAGAATGCTTAACTATTTAATCTGCTTCCTACATTTATAATCATAATTCTGAACTGGCGAAAACAAGTTAAAGATGAAGTTGATGCATTTGCTTAAAAATACGTCAAATTTATTTCTATAAAAATTTCTTGGTTATTGTCAACCAAGATTAAATTAATTTTGATTCTAGATTAGTCAATCAATGGAAAGCTGCGTGATATATTTTATTAGGCAATATGATTCTTTTATGAGAAAAATCGTTATTTACCGAAACATAAATAATATTTGCATCCATTATTGAAAGAACTGCATTAAGTTTTATACCCTTAAAAGCTTGATCTTGAAAACTTATATTATTCCAACAGCTTGTAAGAACGAATTCGCATCACTTTCATTCAGGCACTGTTATAAAATATGCAGCCCCCAGATGGCATCTCGATAATTGCTTATGATGCATGGGTCCTTCAACTTGGATGGACTAGATACTCATGCAATATGATTAATGTGATCATATACTGGTCAGTAATCAAGGATTTTGTTTTTCAAAAGTTTTCTCAATCGCACGTTTCAGTGACAGTTTCTAGAATTTAAATGATCGAATATGAAATATGGTTTGCGTCAGAAATAGACATTTCTATGAATGAGGTAAATTGACTTTCAGAGTTGAAACAGCTGCAATGCCTCGTGTTTATTGGAACTTCCAGTTCTATGTCATAGATATATCAGAATTGAATGTTTTCCCTTCATGCAAACCACTTGACAGATTCCTAACAGACCCACCTTTCATCAGCAATATTGCCATTAATTTTGGGAAATGGATTCATTTCGTACTGCCATGAAAAATATCAACCTTATCATATTCCAAATCTATTTTAATTAGATACTATAACTGTCATAGATGTTTTACACAACAAAGATTTTCTGTATTTGTGTTATAAACTATGAATATATTAGGCTGGTGGAAAAATAATGACGTAATAATGTCGTTTTTTGACGTTAAAAATACGTCAAAAAACGACATTATTACGTCATTATTTTTCCACCAGCCTAATAATATGGCATTCCAGCGCATAAAATTGCATCGATACATTACAGATAATTTAAACAATAGTTTTATCAAACAAGTTTACTTCTCCACGCATAATTTAAACATTATGGACTTATTATATGACGAGAATGCATATTGTAAACTATGTACATATTTTTCCAAGTACACATAGCAATATGGAAAAAAAAAAATATATATATATATATATATATATATGATTAAAAGAACGTAATATATTTGTTTTATAACCAAACACCGAGAATTTATAATTATAATTTCGTAGTTCCTCTCCTTGTCTTTGAAAGAGTCATTGAATATTTTTCGTTTTAGTCAAACAGATTTTCATCTAAGATTATTGAAGTAAAATTCAGTTTCTCTGTATATCTGTTTCTCTTTGAATCTCTAGTAAATAATTCATTATGATATAAAAAGAAAGTATTATTTTATTTTTCAAAACGTAATATGCATATTTTAATAAAGATTTTTAATAAATGTTTGATTTATTTGCTGTCTGATGAATCTAAAACGTGCTTATCGATTATCCAAATTCTTATCTAGCTACATATATTACTAAGTAAAATATTAAAAAACATTATTAAAAATTCTATTGTATGTATACACACACATACACAGATATATATATATATATATATATATATATATATATATATATATATATATATATATATATATATATATGTTATGAAATGGATAAGGTCTGATAATTTTTCTAATATATTTTCTGTCTATACGTTAATTTTATAGATACAATTTCTTTCCTCAGTTTTTTTTTTTTTTAATTAAACAATATGAATTAAGCAGTATTAATTATGGTCTAATGAGGCATATAACAAAATTTATCATCTGAATTCTGAGGCATAGAGCGCACAGCACAGTCAGACTGGAAATAGCTAAGAACAGTGTTTAAAGATTATCGAACAAGGAATGCCATATTTATGCTCAAAATGTTATCTGAAAGAGCAATACAAATGCAGAAGGACGTCTGTCTGTGTTTTGTAGATTACGCAAATCGTTCGACAAAGTACGCTACAAAAATCTGTTTGAACTCTTCAGCTACTTGACATATTTAGGTAGAATATTCGACAAAGCTGTACTTGCAGCAAACCACCTGAATATAGATAGAAAATGAGTTCATCAGATATACAAAAATAAAAGGGTGTGTAAGACAAGGATGTGTCTTCTCACTGGGTCTATTGAACCCATACAGCGAAGCGATTCTGAAAGAAGTCCTACCAGAATTCATTATTTTCTTAACACAAGACATGCAGATGACACTTGATTGTTGATAATAGGCACGGAAAGAAAATTACAAAAATTCCCACGGAAGTTAGTTAAGGAAAGCGGGAAAAAAGGATTAAACATCAACTACATGGAGACAGAATGCATGATTATCAGCAAAAGGATGAGACCAAAATGCAAATTACAAATCGGGGATACTAAAATCAAACAAATACAGAAATGTAAATATCTGGGGATCGTTCTAGCATATGATGTGCGATATTGATATCCCAAGCGGCATTAGGATAGCGAAAGAGGTCTTCCAAAAGCTAAGTAGAGTACTAAGAAACAGAAAATATTCGTTGGAAACAAAGAATAGAGTACTAAACTGTTACGTGATATCTGTCCTCGTATATGGCGGAGAAAATTGGATAATCTCCTCAAAATTAAAGAAAAGACTTGAAGCAACATAAATGTGATTCTACAGAAGAATGCTGAGGATAATGTGAACTAAACAGGCGAGCAGCGACAAAGTTCTAGAGAAAATGGAAGTAAGCATTCTTAACATCAGGACATTTCTAGGATACATAATAAGGAAAGAAGACTTGGAAAATCTGATACTCACGCGACAGATAGAGAGCAAGAAGGACAAAGGAAAACAACGCATAACATACTTAGTGAGTTTGACTAAATGGGTGGAGGAACAAGATTTGAGAGTAATAACAAATAGAAAATCAATTGTTAATAGAACGAAAGATCAGGAAATTGTAGAGAGCTATGATCCGGTATGTCTTGAGGGGACACGGCACATGAATAAGAAGAATTATCTAAGTGAAAGAACAGTTGTTTCCTAAAATTATCCGTTTATTGATCTTTGTTGTGTATGGGATTACGTAACAACTGATTAGTCAGAACCCCCTCTGGAATAATCAATCTACCATGGAAAGTGTTTTCAGTGAATCGGGAGTATTGAAAATGGACATTCTATCAATGGAAGAAAGTAATCTGGCCTGATGTGTCTCAATTTGTTCAGCATGCGTTGAAAAGTAAGGTGCGGTTGTGTTATTATTGTTAGAGAAGATCTGGCGTCATGACGAACTGGGGGAAAGTGTCAAACAGGTGTAAAAGCCTCTCTATGTTGGTTCGGGCAACGTCCTACTGGGAAACTTTCGATCATATCATATCACGTGGAAGTTACTTTATAGTGTACTACTAACCTCATCATCATTGAAAATCAAGTACAAGCTTTTAAGGTAATTCTCCCTGGCACTTTGCACAAGTTAATTTTAGTGCTGTTGCAACTTCACTCCTTAGCTATGATTCTCATTGCGAACCTAAGGGGTACGCTGGGTAAAGAAGTTTGCTTTTCGAAATCTCTACCACAAATAACACAGAAATTGAAGGATCTGTTCTTAAGAATCTGCCAACAGAAAAACCGGCTTCTACCAATCAATAATCTCTCAGCCCTATCTTTACCCAACCACCCTCTCTCATACTACCAATCTAAAGTGTCCGTTCGGCGTACTTTCTCCATTTGCAGAAAAGGTTTTCGTTCTGATGAGATGAACATCTCTGTGTTCACGAACTAATATATATATATATATATATATATATATATATATATATATATATATAAGTGAACATAGAAGTCAACACTTAGAGGCGACAGTCTGTTTCATGCTATATGCAATCGTCAAGCCACGAGTGCTGTTATTTTTCTCGGCTATTTATATATATACGGGTCAGTGGTGCATTGTGGGTAGTCTATTATGGCGGTTATTTTACCGGAAGTCGTTTGTTTTTTTATTTGGGTTAAATTATATTGCTTGTTTTTATTTTTATTTTTGGTTTCTTATTTTATTTATTTATTTATTTTTAATCAGTGTTTTTTTAACGTAGTATATAATCTATCTCTGGTATTGAGCACTTTATTCCATAAATATAGCACACCTTAAGACTATATTTCTTCATATATATATATATATATATATATATATATATATATATATATATACTTTTTTTTAAATTAAAGAAAATAGCTTCATAGCTTTCTATTATTTTAAATATATAATACATAGTTTAATCCCAAAGTAAAATAATGTAAATATTAATTACATTAAAATATTCAAAAACATTTACTCATTTTTGTTTATTAAACATTAAATTACATGACTTATCATCCTCCATAATTTACCAAGACTTTTCATTTAGCCTCATATATATTTATAAACGTATTTATTTTTTTAAACTAACGACATATTGTTTAAATATACTTTTTGCAAGTCATGCTCAATATTAACAAAAAATAACAGTGACACAATGCAAACTTTTTTTACAAATAAAAATTATGATACATTAACCATGACTGATCTTTGTAGATAATCCCATCCAATGATGGGCAGTGACACAAGTCGTACTCGGCCTTATGTATTTCTTACTTTCACTGTTAATTATCTCCATTATGCAAACGTTTCCTTTCTTCTAGTAACTGCCAGCACTGCCACAAAGTTTCCATACCGTTTAGAGTGTATCATGGACCATTTTTTTACTGTTTTTTTCCGAAGAAGATCTTAACTGAATGTAACTTCTAACAAAATTTTAACACCTAACAAAATGTTAAAGCCTCTCATTTTATCAATTATAAATATATGTGTACACACACACACACACACACAAGTCGATGTGAACAGACGTGTTTTTATAAGTACCTCCACGAGATCGCTAAAAAAGAGCATAGCATGATGAAAAAGACGCCAAACTTGACGGAAACAAAATTTTATCGTCTAAATGTTTATGTTATTATTAAGAGGAAAGATCAAAATATTTTGGGGGTATTTTTTTTTATATTTTTTAATCGTTCCTTCCACGGAAGGAGAGAAGTGAAGTTATTTACATTTAAGTGAACAAATTATTTACCTCGTTATTTTAAGGGAAACTTTCAGCGTACTAACTGTTTTTTTTGTTTGTTTTATTTGTACTTAGCTTTCACCTTTACGTTTACGATGCTTTACGGAAAATATATTATTAAGTGAGATTAAATTTCATAAGAAAGGTATACCTTTCTTATGAAATTTTATCAGAAGTGTACATAAATTACTAAAATGTACATTTACTACATTTTACTGTGTTATTTGTATTTCCATTCATTTTAATATTAATTTTGATATTTCATTTATGGAAAAATGTAACAAATGAGATTAATGTAAAAATAAGATCATATAAATTTCATAAGATGATACTGATACTTGTAGGTACCCTTCTCAGTAGAAATTGAAAAATCAAATTAACTTCTCGCACGTGTTTCGCAAAAGTAAAGGCCTTAACAGCGGAGAACAATGCTTAACTCAAATAACGTAACTTAGTTGTATTCTCTTGGTCTTCCGTACTTTATAATTACAGCCCGATTATAAACACAAAATTACATTTCTTAATTACTGCTGGTCGTCTGATTAGTCAAAACGATACAATTTACAACGCGCTAAAAAGTTTTATCACATAAGGACACTTACGGAAGCGGATGTGGCTTTTAACTAATTTTATAATATTTCAACAACTTAAATGTAAAAATCTAGTATAATTAAAGAAATAACAAATAATTGTATTAAAAATTCATTTTTCAGCGAAAAGGATTTTTGCTTTCAGAAAACATTGTTCATATTCATAAAAACAACTAAAAGCATTTGAAATTAAACAATATCTTTGTTTTATTGAGTTTTGTATGTTAAAATTCAGAGCTGATTTTCAGGTAGGGGGATTCAATTAAAAACGAAAAAAAAGGATGATTGGATTTCTCTGTATCCTTGGAAACAAAAATTATGAATGTATGTGGTTTTAAAACTCAGTAAAGTTCAAAATAAATTATTCCAAAATTCGCTTAAAGATGAAACAGAACTAATGCTTTTAATTTAATAATAATCGATAGAATAAATAATCATAATATATATATATATAACAAACACAGCGCTATTTGTTTACATTGCGCACATTAGTATGAAAATTTTCGAGATTGCGCAGGTCAGTGTTGCCAACATTGTGTGAAAAATTTGTGTGAATTGATTGGACGGTTTTTGAAATATTAGAAAAATAATTTGGCACGGAGTGTGTATATATATATATATATATATATATATATATATATATATCGAACAATAAAAAAATATTAGAAAAATAAAATCTTCAGACACACTGGGTTGTAGATTAATATTCTTTCGTTTTTTTTATTATTATTCCATTTAGATTCCTCGACTAGTTTCGGACGAAATGGCCATCATCGGGAGGAGAAATATTTCTGCTTGCTGCTAGCAGTAAACTACAGAAATGAATGTCTTGATGGAGTAAATGAACTTTTGTCTGTAGTTTTCATTTGTTTTTTTATCTTTTTATCTTTTTAACATGAATCTTTTAACATTCCTTGTGTTGGCCAAACAGTCTCTTTTAAGTTGTTATTTGAGATAAGAGCTGGTTGGATCTATGCTTCTCTGAATTCCCGTGGTCAGTTTGACAGTTTTATTGGTCGTGGAGAGGGGATGTTTCTCTGTTTAGTGTTTGTGTGTGTGTTATTTGGTTCTTAGGAAGTGAGTTAGTATGATATGTGTAAGCGTGTGTATTGCTGTGGGTGTGTGTTATCATTTGGCTCATTAGAGAGTGAGTGAGTATGATGTGTGTAAGTGTGTATATTCGTGTGGGTGTGTGTATAAGTGTGAGGCCTCAACACCACCGTAAGCATGTCTGTCTTGTGTGGGTGAGAAATGTGGGTAGGTTTTGATTTGTTGAGTTATATATTAGTACTATCTATATTATTAAATTTATGGTTTAGCCCGGCTGGATATTGTGTTTTTAGACGTTGTATCCACTTATATATATATCGTTAGAAATTCAATAAATTAAAAATTTGTATGTGCACGAATATTTGCTTTCCCCCACTGTGTGGGTGTATATATATATATATATATATATATATATATATATATATATATATATATATGTGTGTGAGTGTGTTTGTGTATGTATGTATATATGCATATATATATATATGTATATATATATATATATATAGACATACTGCGTGCCAAATTATTATCGAGATAACTTTTTTTTCTAATATTTCAAAAACTGTCCAATCAATTTACACAAAATTTTCACACAATCTTGGCAACACTGACTTTCGCAATCACTGACATTTTCGTACTGATCTACGCAATGTAAACAAACTGGCGCCATATTTGTTATCTGCACTGTGATTTGAGTGTGCCAAATTATTATAAAAGTGTAAGAATTTAGTGAAAAGATAAACCATAAAAGCAGTTTAAGTGATGCTGAAAAGAAAACTATCACCTCAGAACTCTCAAAAGGTAAATCTACCCTAGAAATTTCTAAAATGATAGGGAGGTATCATCAAACAGTGCAAAAGTTCACCACCGACCCTACACAAGTACGCAAAAGGGCAGATGAAGACAAGCCGAAGGTTATTTCACGTCGTCTCATGTCACGACTTAAACGAGAGGCAAAGAAGAACCCTGGACTTACCAGTCAAGAGATTTTCAGTCGCATGGGGATCCTACTGTGTCTAAAAGTACACGGTGTTGGTATCTGAGGGAAATAATAACAGCAGTCAAACTTGTATCGAAGCTTCCGTTGACGAGAAATCACATTCAAAATCGCTTGAAATGGACCGAGGACAATATGAAGATTGACTTCTCTAAAGCTTTGTCCACAGACGAAACTCGAGCAACACTTGATGGGCCAGATAGATGGTGCAAAGGCTGGGTAATGAATGGACAGAATCGCCATCAGCGTTTTAGACACCAACAAGGCAGTGGTGGCATAATGATCTGGGGTGGTATTATTAGGCCCATGGAGAGTACCAGCTGGCGTCAAAATGACTGCTGATGCATACATAGCGTTTATGAAGGAGCATCTTGAACTGTGGATGAAAAGGCAAAGAATTGCCTTCAGAAGGGCCATTGTTTTTATGCAAGATAATACTCCCCCACATGCTGCTCACAAGAATATTTGAAACAGTTAGGCTTCGATGGACATCGAAAAATGAAGTGGTCAGCAAATTCTCCGGATTTGAACCCAATCGAAAACCTTTGTAGCATCATGAAGCGAAGACTGTATGCCAACAGACGACAATTCAGGAGCAACGCTGAGTTGTGGGAAGCAATTCTTGACATATCTCGCGTCATTACAGCAGATGACATCCTACAATTAACAAATTCTATGGACCGTCGACTTCTTCAAGTAATTTCAAAACAGGAAAAGCACATTCCCTATTAATTTGTTTAAAACTGTGACTTTGTTTGTATCTGTTATTATTAGTTTGATTATCTTATTTATTAGTTTCTTTTGATCATAAACGTTCATGTGCAACATTAATAAACGTTTTGTTTGCTCAATTCTGGGAATTTTACTAAACCTTTCTAATAATTTGGTACGCTCAAATCACCGTGCTGATAACAAATATGGCGCCAGTTTCTTTACATTGCGTAGATCAGTACGAAAATTACAGTGATTGCGCAGGTCAGTATTGCCAACATGGTGTGAAAATTTTGTGTGAATTGATTGGACGGTTTTTGAAATATTAGAAAATAAGGTATCCCAATAATAATTTGGCACGCAGTGTATGCGTGTGTGTGTGTGTGTATGTCTATGTGCATGTGTGTCTCTGTATCTGTGTGTATGTGTAATAAAACTAAATTAAATCTGTTATTAGCCACTATTACCTACAGAATACGTAGACTTCTCTGTCCCATCTCTCTTCAAGACGTTGGTGATCATGGCTGGCCATAATTTCCTAGCCTTTGTAGCTCTCAATAAATAAATTGCTTGCATAAATAAGATATATTAAGGGTAATACTGTCTTAAGAAGAAAATGTTTTCGATGAATAATGAATTTTTACAAGATTTGTTTTCATTTTTTTAAATTTTAATTAAAATATTTTATTAAGTTTTAAATATTTTCAAATTCTCTATTAATTTCATTCTTTTAGATGATATTATTAAGTAAAAATTATATTTACGAATCATATATTGAATAGCTTAGTGCAATTCATCAAACATCAATATTTTTAAATGATTTTTATTTGTTTTTTTATCTGTATAAACATTCTGATTTTTATATTAGGTTGGTGCAAAAATAATGTCGGTTTTGCCGTTAAAAATTACGTCAAAAACCGACATTATTTTTGCACCAACCTAAGAGATACTGGTGCTCATACACATTATCAGAAAATAAGAGCGATGACTATGTTAAATTGAAAGCGAAAGTATCTAAAATTCAATAAAACATTAGATTACGAAGATTACTGAATACGTAAAATTATAAAAAGGCGATCGTGTTATACAAAATAAGATAAACATCCATTTGTCATTAAGTTGTCAACACATCAATAGCTTATATAAATAGCGAATGCTGTGTTAAAAATGTATTTGTGCAATATTTTATAGTTACGTTAATTAATATTTGTTTCGAATCAGATTATATTTTAAATCAGATAATGTTCTTCAAATAAAGTTTCAAAAAAGTATATTTTATTTATGGAAGAATTTCTTTTTAATAAAGAGATTTATATTGCGACAAACTTGGGATAAAAATATCTCTGAAATCGGATTTATTAGCAAAAAAACTTCTTGCAGTCAATTTAAATAATAATTTAAATTTAAATACAGCTTACAGCAAATATAAAATTTAATCTATTAACTTGAAATTAAAACTAAAATAAAAGCTTCAAGAAATATTTCATTTTTAAAATTCATTTTAACCTTAGATATCGCGAATCTGTTGAAGTCCCTAAATATACCCCTGTGTAAGCAAGTATTATTTTATTTATTTATTAGGTTGGTGAAAAAATAATGTCGTTTTCTAACATATGTTAATATGTGAGAAAACGAAATTATTTTTGCACCAACCTAATATTTATTTATTTGCTTTTTACAGAAAAATAAAAACATGGTATATTCACCCACTGTACGTACGGACTATAAAATTATCGAAAAGCAAAGTTAACAATTTTCTTTCTTTTTCTATATAGATTGACAGTAAGTGTATTTACGATCACTTAAAACAAAAGTCTCCAGTAAACACACGTATTTTTTATATAAAATATATTAGAGATAACTAGCAAATATTTCTGACAAACCTATATAAAACACTACGCAAAAAGTAAAAAAAAAATATATTAAATTTTCAGCTGCATCCAACAGAACATTATGCTACTTGAATACGTTTCAAATGATTGCGTGAAAAGGAAATCTTTCTAATGGAATACATAAGTAACATTTGATGAGGGACACGTTTCATTTAACGATTTCAATGAGTTTAATGACATTTGCCGTGTTGCTTTTGTCGGCAAAGACATCAATCTGGTTTTATGCATAGAATGGCTATACATGTTTGTTTTATGAATGTTGCCCCAATGTCAATTCAGTAGACAAATGTTTATTCTTTAGATTTATAAATAATGAGGTGTTTGTAAATGAATAAATAAAATTGAAAATATAAACTGGCCATAAAACTTGTACCCTAATTTAGTGTACTAAAATACTTGAAATATGGAAAGAAATATAAAATTAGCAAATTTTTAATTATTTCAACCTAAATAATGCGATAATGACCCTAGGTCGCAGGGGGTGTTACAGAGAGTGAAAAAGAATGATAAGACTTTAATGAGAAGTGAAGAAAAAAGACAATAAAGGAACAGGATACGGGAAGGCAGAAGATACTGAATGATGTTGCATTTAAATCTTTGAAGATTGTCGTTGGCAGGGAAGCAAGAAATCGGAAGGGATTTTCCACAGCCGAGAGTTGCGAGAAAGAAAACTATTAGAACAGGACTAATGCTTGCATCTAGCTAGTTCAATAGTAAAACGATGAGACCTAGTTAGCAAACTGTTAAATCTATGTTGTCGAGACAATAAGGAGAGTAGATAATCCGAATAATTGCCATGAAAATATTTGTAGGAAACACAGAGGAAGGCTACGTCACGACGGCGAGGAAGTGACTGAAGTTGAGATACCTGGTTAGATAACATAATCAATTCAATAACAAGAAAATGTAAACTGCATGACGTCAAATAATTAATACTTCCCAAAAGATTTGAATGTAATATTTACACGCGATTAAAACGGGACTTTTATTTTGATATTATGTAAAGAAATATTTACACAGTTAATGATAATCGCATGGATCTTGACATTTAATTAGTAGGTTTGAAGTCGGTGTCTATGATCCCCAAAGACAGTGAGTAGGTCAATTCAACATGTATATTAGAAAATCTCATTTCTTTTATATTTAATTATCATAATACCAATACATCTCCTAAATTTATTCATAATCAGGAAACGTTAAAAATGAATTTTCTTCAGTTTAAGATTATTGGAAATTTTCATATATGATCAAAGATAATTAACAAAAAAGTAAATTAGAAATTAAATTTATTTGGGCCATTTTATTTACAGATATAATTGGCCACCAAGAAATGCTGAAATCAGAAAAAAGGGAATGTTTGTCGGGAAATCTGATTGTCAGAAAATAGATTATGTTATAGAGTGAGAATGGGATCTCTGTATCCCTACAATCATATAAGCCGACATATATAATAAGCACGTATGCTTACATTTACGCATCATCTTTCACCCATACACTCACATACAACCAGGAAATCCTCCTCTTTAGAAATTGTATTTAGCCACACCCTAATGCACACCTTGACCATGATTTACCGACAGACCTGAGGTAAAAATGCAATCAATTGCAACCTATACGCATTCTCTAGATACAAACAGCCTAAACAAATTAACGCGTTCGTGTAAGGCCCAAGACCAACTCAAGTTAGAGGGTTTCATAGTAAGATGCACCGTTTATGGGAATACGTGAAGATAACGATTAAACCTTGATTTGAACAGGTTAAGATTGTAGCGATCGCTTAAGCATTATCTTGAGAGTTGGTTCCACAAAGCAGTTTTTGACATGATATTATATTAAATTAAGATTCTAATTAAATTTTATTAATCTTACGTTCACCAGCCTTATTCTCCGCCTTATTAAATTTTAGCTGAATCAGGTGGAATTATTGTGTATTGATTTTCCTTGTACTAATGCTTTTTCCAATTCTTTTGTAGTTCGAATTTCCCCAAAACCTTGTTTTTGCATTAGGCTAAGCTAACTAAATACCAATATATAGTATGCTTAAGTACTCTTCACTGTTCAATATAATTGGAAAAATTAAAGTTTTAAGGAAATTTTCCGACCCCCATGTTCACTCTGTTTATTCGCACGTTTCGAGCCTTTAAATGATTTTCCGACCGTCGCTTTTATTCAGGACCTTGTCATTTGAATATTGATAAAATCACGCAACCTCAATAATTAAAACACACCTTGTATTAGGAACGTAAAAAGAAAAAACATGTAAGTAAAAATGGAAGTACGTGTCCAAAATAACGCACAGAATCATTTCATGGATATCAGTGGGAATGAAGCTGACACAAAAAAAAAAAAACTGTACGCACCCACACAAAGAGAAACATTTAACTTTTCTCTTTCAGGGGCAAACGGATTTTCCACTATTTTCCTAATTAATCTAATATTGCAGTCAATTAAGAAAGTGGTCAATGTGAGAAGCTCGAGGCATATAGACACGCGATAGTTCGTTTCTAGTGATGGCTCAAACGAGGAAGATGGATAAGACTTTAGAGAAACAGATAAGATTTACGCGAAACAAGATAGGAATTTCATTTCTCCTTCATTACTAATAAAACGTCGATGATGATAAGATGCAACAAAGATCAGATTACAATTGACGCCAAATAAATTCTTCATGACAAATCGACGTCGCTAAAGGCTTCCAAGCATTCTGACCACTATCTATTCTTATTGCTTTGCATTTATTTTCTTCACATGTAATCACACACACACACACACACACACACACACAGAGTCGCGAGTACGCACACACATACATGCGATTGACGATTGTATGTACGTGTGTGTGTTTCGGTATGTACAACAGTATCCAAAACAAAAAACAAAATTGGCTATGATGAAGCACAGGTAAAACGCGATTTCGGGTCAGATTGAAAGAAAAAAATGATGTGTAAGAAAAATGCGTTGGGGTTTTTATAGGATAAGGGGAGGACATAAATGAAATTACCTTATTCGACCCGACGACCAGAAGTATACGAAAATATTATAAGACATGTCTTTATGTTTATACGTTCTTTTTATAGATGCAAATATTTAAGTACATCCTCTGTTTATAATAAACAGTATTAGTGACATTTACCTGTCTAAATGTCCGAGAAATTTTCATAGAAAATATGCGACCACCGACAGGAATCGAACCTGTATCCTACATACAACCGTCATATAGCCTGACGTGCTTTACCGATTAAGAGGAGAGTTTCGCTTAGCAACGTCGATTTTTTACTACTATTTTTAAACTACAATTCTCCATGATTTTCTCTCGTACATTCATATCTGCTCGATGCGTATCCAAATGTAAATGACGTTACACATTATGAAATGGACAAAGTTCGACAATTATTTTAAGACATTTTTATGTTTATACGTTCTTTATAGGTAGAATTTCGTCTGCTGTTCATAGTAATTGAATCTTTGGACGTGTGAATAGGAGAGAATATGGTTATTGATGCGGAAAGCGAAATCAGCTTGCTAAGTTCGATTTCTGGTTGATTAAGTTTTGTTCACTTCACTTTAGAAAAATCTGGAACCCTCCAGCTGTGGGTTAAATAATTTAGCAGAATAACTAGTATAAGGCAAAGAAAATTCTTAATTCAAAACCAGCTGAAAAATCCTAGATCCATGTCGCTATCTTTATGGCTCTAAATGGTTACGAGACTCATGAAGAGAAAAACATCATTAATAATGGGAAAGATTTTAAATGATTTCAGTAATTAGTTTCTAGTAATTGACATTCAGCCTCAGATGTAGTTCATATTTTGCATTTTATATTTATTAAACTTCATGGAGCCTTCTTATATCTCATCTAACTTCAAACTTTTGAAATTTATTTTTATTATCACATATTTAAAAGGAATTTATGAAATTTTTTTCTCAATGAATCAATAACATAAAATTGTTAACGCTAAGATAATTTTAATGAATTCGAAGCCAGCGTCAAGTTAATTATAAAACTATTCTTATCTTCTTCCATTATAAAATTATTAGATAACAGAATAATTGTTATCTGCAGTCTTAGGTCGGCCGGCTGGCTGGCTGGCTGCTGCAAGAACACATGCATTTTGATCCGGATCCAACTTTTGGCCTGGATTCATTGTTTTTGTCAATTTTTGACCCCTTTTTATCTGCTGAATCACACACATTTCCTGGAAGGTGAAGTTTCTTCTGTCGGTTGTCTTTATTTATGTAGGAGTGCCGACATTATATGACACTTTCTTACACGCACTTTGGTAAGTAAATGTATTTTTCTTTCTTTTTTGTGCCATGTCCATTCAGAACGTAGGCGATCATGGCTCACCACTTCTTCCTGTCACTTGTAGTTCTCAATAATTTTTGTCTTTTTGTTATTTCTTCCTGACCACGTTCGGCAATCCACTTGCTTAAGCCCGTTAAGTATCTCACGCGTTGATTTCGATTGTCTCTCTTTCCCTCTATCCGCCCTGTGAGTATCAAATTTTCCAAGCGCTCCTTCATCATTATGTGTCCCAGAAAGTTCAGCAGCCTGTTCCTGATGTTAAGTATGTTTCCTCTTTGTTAGCATCTTCTCCAAAACCTCATCGTTGCTCACATGTTCGGTTTATGTTATCGTTAGCATCCTTCTGTAGAATCATACCTCTGTTGAGTCTTCTTCATCTATGAGAAAACTGTTCAGCATTTGCTGCCGAAAAGAAGGACAGAAATCTTGTAATAGTTCAGTATTTTTTTCTTTGTTACCAAAGAAATCCTCCTGTCTCCTAATACTCTGCCTAGCTTTTGAAATGCGTCTTTGTCCATCCCAATAAGTCTTCAGATCTAAGCATCGCATTTACTGTCAGAACACTTTCCAGATGTTTAAATTTCCGCACCTGCTTGATCTTAGCGTCCCCGATCTGTAATTCGCATTTCGGGCTCATCTTTTTATTGATGACCATGCATTCTGTCTTCTTGTATTTTATGCTTAGTCCTTTCTTCTCGCTCTCCTTCACTACCTTCTGTAGGAAGTTTTGTAGTCTCTTTATTGTGTCTGATATCAGTACTGTGTCATCTGCGAATCTTTTGTGGTTAAGATTATGGCCGCCAAAATGAATCCTGGTAGGATTTACAGTTATCTCTGAAATGTCTCGCCGTATAGGTTGAATAAATCCGGTGAGAAAACACATCCTTGCCTTAGGCCCCTTTCTATGTTTGTATATCTGCTTGACTCTTTTTTTTTTTTTTTTCATATTTATGTAGGTGGTTTAGTAGAGATTTTTGATTATTTTAATGTCTTTCTCGAATATGTCGAGGTTGCTGAACAGCTCTACCAGATCTTTGTGGATACTTTGTCGAATGCCTTTGCGTAGTTTATAAAACACAGATACATGTTTTTTCTGCATTTGTATTGCTTTTTCCGATAACATTCTGAGCATAAATAACGGGTTCCTTGTTCCGGTGTCTTTAGCGAACCCGCACTGTTCTTGTCCTATCTCTGGTCTGTTTCGGCTGCGTGTTCTATTCATCAGAATACGCATGATTAGGTTTTTTTTATATGTGGCTCATTAGGCTGACTGTTTGGTGGATTTCTCATTCGTTTCCACCTGGTTTCTTAGGCAGTGCTTTGAAAATAGATTTGCTGAGACCTTCCGATATATCACCACTGTTGTAGATTTCATTTATTATTTCCGTAATCTTATCTATGCTAACCTCATCTAAGACAGTCAGTATCTGTGTTACAATTCCGTCTGGCCCTGCCGCTTTGTTTCTTTTCACTTTGGACAGAACAGCTTCTACTTCGGTTTTTTTAGAATTTTAGTCCCGTCGGCAATTCTGTGTATTGCCGGTAATTATCTTTATTCGTGGAAGAGTTCCCTAATATATTCGTTCCAGCACTAGAGAATTTTTCCTTCTTTTGATATGAGTGTTCCATCCTTTGATTTTTATGCAGCCTGTTGACGAGCATGTCTTCTGTCAGTTCCCTTATTTGTTTATGAATATCTCTTTTGTTGGCGGTACTCAATCTCTCTATTTCTGCATATTTTTCGTTTAGCCACTCTTCTTTAGTCTGCTTGCATTTGGTCTTTATTACGTTGCTTAACTGTCTTTATTCCGTTCTGTATCTTGACAAAGTTTTCTGTCTCCTTTGCATCATGTCGAGAGATGTTAGCTGATGTCACTAAAGTTTCTCTTTATATCTCCCATTTCAAGTATTCATTTCCATTTTGTCCCTCGTATCGACTTTTCGCGTTGTCCATATATATTTTCCTTCAAGCTTGAGTTACTCTGGAGTTTGTTATATTGCAATTTGCGTGCTGCGTTAGACTTATTCAGTTTATATAGTTTCACTCTTATTTTACTTATAACAGGGCGATGGTCGCTTCCCCAGTCAGCACTTGAGTAGATTTTGCAGTGAACCTGAATATTTGGTTGATAGTTCGGATGTTCTTAGAACCAGGTGTTGGTTATTACCTGGTCATTTGCCGTGCAACATTGGACCCATTTTTCTCCACGTTCGTTGCAGGCTCGTAGTCCGAATTTGTCGGCTATCCCCCGCACCCTCTTCCTGTCCACTTTGGCGTTCAGGTCTCCAGTGATAATTATGACATTCTAATTTGCAATGAGCCTTGGCGTTGTCTAGCATGGAGTAGAAAGATTCGATTTCTTCTTCCTTAATTTGTGCTGTCGGTGCATACACTATTATGATAGCTACGTTGAAAGGCTTTTCTTTCAGCTTGACTACCAGAATTCAAGAAATGCGATCTGAGATTTTTTTTTAAGTGTTTCCCCGCAAGCAAGGCGAGAGTGCCACTAGCACGCAAGGGGTTACAGTGAGTGAAAGTAATAGTAGGTTTGGATGAAAGGAGAAAGATAATGATGGGGATCAAGATCAAGGCATCAGAAGATGTCGACTGACATTACATTTAAATTTTTATCAGTTAATAGGGAAGCAAGGAAGAGGAAGGAAGTTCGTGAGAAGAACCTGTTGCAGTAGAAGAGGCGGTTACATTTAACTGTTTCGACAGTAAAAGGGTGGGACCGAGATGCCAAACTAGTAGCACGCTTAAATTCATAGAATTGGAACACCAGTGAAAGTGGCTTGTCAGAGCAGTTGGCATGAAAATATTTGTGAAAAAGAAAAACAGAGAGAAACCACATCACGTCCCGGAGAAAGTGACTGGAGTCGAGCCACCAGGTCAGGACCTATAACATTGCATATCCGTCTTTTGGATTTAGTCTAGAATCTCCAGATGAACAGCGGGGAACCAGACCATATAGTATTGCAACAGTATTCAATGAAAGGTCGAATGGTAGATTTGTAGATTTGAAGGATGGACTCAAACGAGAAAAATCTTCTGCCGCGACACAAAGAGCCTCATTTCCTTGCGGTAGATGAAGCTATTGATTCAATGTAGTTGTTCTACCTAAAGTGCAGAGAGATACCCTCGTGAAGTTGAGTATCAGCCATGCGGATAGAAGTCAGAGAGATTTCTCTATAGTGGGTAAATGAGAGCAGTTTCGTTTTGGAGGCATTAAAGTTTACAAGCCAATACTGCCCCAGTCAACCAAAGATTGGAGGTCCTTTTCTGGACCAACGGCCAGGTTAACTTTGTCAGCAATGCCGGATTGAGACAGGAGTAAATGGTAATGCTGTCTGCGTTGGTGCCTACTTGAAAACTGATGACAACAGGAAGATCGTTGATGAAGATGAGAAACAGTGTAGGAACCAGAATAGAGCTTTGGGGAACACCAGCGTTCGTATGAAAGGAACTGAATTAGAACCCGTTTAGGATGATCTTCATTTCAGGGTTAGACAGGAATGATTTTATTAAGTATTCGAAAGTAAATGCATATAAAGCTATAACGTAGAGATGAATCTGTTTAAATTGCCCCCCCACATACACACAAACACCGTTGTTAATGTTGGCAACGGGTTAGTCCTTAAATGATGTATTTCATACTGGAAAAATCTGAACGTATATATGGATTTAATTCTCCTGTTTTCTTTCGCCCTTTGCTTACTTTCTTACATTTTACCTGAGCATTCTGTATTTCCCTTTCTTCCTTTCTCACTGCGGTTTTTATATTTTAATTTATTTTTTCACAACTGCAAACTTTTTCTGATTTCTTCTCGACCTATTCGTTTCTATCGATTGTTTTTCTTTTTTACCAGCGTCAATGACATGGCAACAGAGTGAAGGCATTCAATTTATTGACATTTCCCTAGCATTCTTCTTTATACTAATTTCACTGGAACAAAATTGAATCAATCTATCAAGATATGCTACTGCTGCCGCTGCAGCTGCAGTGTTCTTTTCCTCTCTTCGGTCAACACACCATTAATTCAATTATTTGTTTATTTATTACTTATGTATCATTTTTTCGTTTTCTTTCATTCCTCATTCGAGAAAGAAAAATCCTTCCTTCTGTTTCTTCAATATTGTTCACTTTGTCTCTCATAATATACTTCAATTCCTCTTAAATTCCTCTCTCTTCTGTTCTTTCCCATTCTCGTGTTTGTAATCTTTCTTTCTTTTTTCTTTCTTTTTTTTGTATTTTTGTTTCGTTGTTGTTTTTTTTTGTTTTTTTATATTTCCCTTATTCTTGCTTAAAGAATTTTGCCTCCGTTTTTTCGTCTATTTACTTCATTATATTCTCTCTTCCTTCGTAAAATTTTAAAAATTTCCTCATGGTAAGGCTTTATTTCACTTCACGATGTTTTCTAGTTATTATCTTCATATCTCATTCTTTTAAGATTCTTACATGTATTTTTTCGTTTCTCTGCTTCTTTCTGTTCTCCTCCCTCCTTTGCCTTTTTCTTTCTTTTTCCTCTTGTTTTTTTATATCTTTTTTGTTTTGTTTTTTTCACTCCTGTTTTCTGCTTCTTTGTCTTTTTATTCATGTTTTCTTCTTTTTTTCTTTTATTTAATTTCGCCCACCTTGTCGATTTCCTTTTTTATTTATTTTTCTTCATTTACTCAAGCTTGACTCTTGTTTCACTCAGCCTCGAAGCAAATCCAACTTTCCCAAAAGCAAAGTTGTGTCATTTTTTCCTGTTAATTAAATGTTTTGTCAAAAAATCACAGACACTCAAACTCCTGAAATAACCTTAGAGCAAGACCAAAGATGTGTCTTTGAATCGTCTTTTCTCAATTCTTTCTCGTTTCTTTCTCCCCAATTAATTTGTCGTTCACATCTTTTCATAGAAGGGATAAGGAAATATATACTCAAAATACACATACACATACACACACACACACACACATATATATATATATATATATATATATATATATATATGTGTGTGTGTGTGTGTGTGTGTGTGGTCACAAGTAAGCAGTGTTATTTTTCAAAGCATATATTAAAAAAGAATACTTCTAAAAATATCCCAAAAAGAGTTTAAATTCTAACCATATTTACCTAATTTGTAAATAAAATAAACATTTAAGGAATACGAATTATGCAATTATAAAATACAAAATATTTAAGAGTGTTTTATCAATTGCGTATGGACGAGTGTTGTTCAAAAAGTTCTTAGCCTCACCCAGAACAATTAGGTGAAACAAGAGAGTTTTTACTATTTTTGCAATATAGTTCCATTTCACAAGAATACACTTGGTCCAACAATGCTTAAGAATTGCAATCGCATTACAGAAGTAGGTCCTGTAAAGAAGTAGGAAGAAGACTGAGATAAGTCTGAAGTGTAAAAGGGATGGTGTAGCAATTCATAGCCACATTTGGCTGATTATGCTACTGCAACCTGAGCATTGTGAACGGCGCGTGTCATCCTGGCGTAAATTGCCTTCAGCTTCCCTCTGCGTTTCGATTTGACTGCTTCGATCAGTTGCCTTAATTCTGATGCATAGTACTGTCCATTAATATTTTTCACTTTTCCTGGTAGTCTATCATGATTACACCATCAGAAGGCCAAAAAGACGGAAGTCATCACTTTGACAACAGACGCTGCCTGTTTGAACTTCTTCTGGAAGTTTCTTTGAGTCTTTGCTTCAGGTTCGAAATGGTGAACCCAAGTGATATCTTCAGTTACTCATCTGTAGTGAAAATTCTCATGGTCAAAAGTGTCCCGAAAATGTCAACCCATTTCAGCTTCTGCCCTGCCCATTCTTGGGACCTATCTTTCTGACAGCTTGCTCATCCCCAAGATCTCAGTTAAAACTGTATGAACCAAACCAAAAGTAATGCCTCTGGACTTAGCTATCTGCTCGATAGTAAGACGTCTATCATCCAAAACCTTACGGTGAGTGGCATCAACTTGTTCGTCACTTGTTGAAGATTTTGGACGACATAACCGAAGGTCATCTTCTGTACTGTCTCTTCCAGACTTGAATTCCGCAGCCCACATCTTCACAGGTGCATAGGAAGTGTTTTTAACCTGTATTCAAAGATTTCCTTGGGTGCCACACCTTTCTTTTTCAGATACTTTATGACTGCTCGGGCCTCTGTTTTGTCCTTTTTAGATTTGTGACATACCTCTCACATTTGTATGGGCCTAACCTAACAGAAATTAAGACAATAATCTGAAGTAGTTTTCTAATTTGGTAAGAGGTGGTTGTGTGTTGCCACAAAATGTTCAGCTATGGCTCTTCTTTCTGGGTGAGGGGGTAGAACATTTTGAACGACCCTCGTATTTATTTATAAATGGGCACAATTGTTTTATATAAGGCATATGTTTTTCTTTTCAATGTTTATACTCTTTGATTCTTTAATGAACGCACCAGAAATTCTCATATACATTTTTTAAATAAAAGATGGACTACGCAAGATAAGACATGTTTGTGATTCAATCCTGAATTATAAAACATTGTGACAAAAAAAGTAGAAATAAAATCTACATAAAAACATTATTCATTGACATTCTTTAATCATAAAATTAATTATTAATATCTTCTACATATCATGACACACAGAAAAAATAGCTGAATACATCAGGTCATATACAAGACAATATTTTCACTTTACATTATTTTTTCAAATTCCTAAATGAGTATTACTGGAATGGACATATAGAAACATCACTTCAGTGCTAAAATACTTCATCGTTGGTGGTGGTGATTTTCTCATTTCGTGTTAGGTCACACGAAATAAAACCCTGATGTGTGTCAATTTACTTAGTACATTATTGATTTATTCAAAATGCTGGTTGATGATGTAATATGTGGTTAAAGTGAAGATGAAAATGTCTACACGATCTGACAAGAATATTTTATACCGCCATTCTCCTCCTTCTACTGACCATTCTGGCTTACTGTTTTCTTGGTTAAATATAATCACACGTATACATAATGTGCATGGTTGTACTAATACAATGATAAAAAACAACACAAAAACGAATATAAAGAGAACAGAACTAAAAGTTATCATCTGTGCAAATGCAAGGTTTATCTTAACCTTGCATTTGCACAGATGATAACTTTTAGCAAATATGTGTAGATTATTTGAAAAGAAGTACAACTAAGGGGATAAAATGATTGCGGGAACAATTTTGGCGAATGGCATCAACACAGATTATAAGGTGCAATGTTTATTGGATTTCTCTAGTTTTGCTTTATGTAATTCTCATATCGTTATTTTTATGACCATTGGGAAAATGTCATAAACAGAAATAATGTATAAATCCACGACTATAGGTGGACATGATTCGCTGGTAAAAAGTAAAATAAAATAATGGAGATGTGTCTTGAAACATGTCTTCATGAAATTTCCTCAAAATTTACATAATTGCTTTTATTTAAATAAGAGCAAGGTCTCGTCACCATTTTGGAAAATATGTAGAGATTTCCTTATATCTAAAACCACAATGAATCTGATAGTAAGATACCGAAGTGGACTCGATACAAGATGAAATACAGTTTTCAGTGTTTATCATGCAATTGTTAATAAAATACCGAAATGATTATAACAGTATTTATACAAAACATTTTCTTTCACCGAGCATATATAAAAAAAATAGGACATCAGGTAATAAATTAAATCTGTACTTATATGATGTCGGCTAACACGTAGCAATTTATGTCTGACTGTGCATGTTGAATAATTTCACCTCATGTTATGTGATTTCTTGATGAAACAATTGCAATGGAACATTTGATGAATACAGTTATCACAGAATTTACAGAACACCTTAAGATTTTTGCACAAATTTCCTATCTTTTACATTAAATTTGCCAGAACGAGATAGCAGTTACACTATGTTTATGCACATCTTAAAGTACACATACATATACACACACGCACACACACATATATATATATATATATATATATATATATATATATATATATCAAGGTGGCTTGACGATTGCATATAGCATGAAACAGACTGTCGCCTCTAAGTGTTGACTTCTATGTTCACTTTTATATTTACACACGCTCTATCTCTGATATTGAGCACTTTATTCCATAAATATAGCACACCTTAAGACTATATTTCTTTATATATATATATATATATATATATATATATATATATGTGTGTGTGTGTGTGTGTTACGGGTCGGAATCCGACAAAATGATAAGATAAATAACAAATAGGAAACGTATATAAATCTAACATGTTTTACTTTTATTAAAGCTTCGACAGAGATTGTGGGAAAACTTTTTTCTATCAATCTCTGACGAAGGTTTAATAAAAAATGAAATGTTATATTGATATATATTTCTTATTTGGTCTTTATGTTATCACATATACGTGTG
>OZ010592.1:67933022-67955522 GCA_963932145.1 Acanthosepion lycidas | reverse complement strand
ATTTCCGCCTGAATTTCTAGGATGAGAATTTTTCATTATTTATATTCAAACTATTGTCCTGATATTTGTTGTTGTTGTTATCACAACGTTTCAATTTTGTTCGTTTCGGCCTCACGGCAAGCTGTTCTACGGAACAGTGGCATAGTGGATTAAAATGTTGGTTTCTGAATTTGGTGAGATAGGGATTGTAAGTTCAATCTTTGAGGTGGGTAGGACAGTTAGACTCAGTGTAAACAAGGCGTACAGTATTTGAGCAAAACTAAAAATATTAACAGTGAAAAGAGAACAACCTACCCCCGTAGATTAAATAAAGTGTTCATTTCGGATTTCTTAGTTGATTGATATGCACATGAGGAAGGCTGGAAACAAGGGCTGAAGCGATGTGATAACAAAAACAAAGATTAGGAAATTAGTCCGAATATAAATAATGTATCTCTCTGTTTCTATATTTTATCCCCTGGGGCCATGCGTCCTTGTGGGCACATGGACCCAGGGGATAAAAGCGTTAGTTGATGTAATCCAGTAACTTAACCCAAAATGTTGGGAGTTCAGTACCTAGGGAACAAAAGCTTGGAAAGTTGAGTCAACAGAAATAGCTGAAGCTTAGATTTTCCATAAGAGGGAATCAAACGTGGGACAAAGAACAAACTACTGCGATGGGCGAAATAAAGGGTTCGTTTCGAAATTCCATTATTCTGAAGAAGGCCGGAGCGTATAACAGCCGAACCATCGCGAATATAACAACAGAGATAACGATAAAAGTCCGAACAATGTAAACAGCAAAAATTATATTTTCATTTTTTTATCGCTGGATTTATTTGCGTTCTTCAATGCAAGTTATAAGTGTGTAGAAGCAGAAGATATTTTAATTCCATGTTTTCAGCTTGTATAACTTGATTTTTCTTCATCAGCAAAGCATGACACATGACTATCAATAAACATTTAGACTTCTTTTTTTAAGTGTCCGTACTATTAATCATAAAATAATATTTTTTAGCTGTTGAGAAAATTAGTAGAAAAAAAATTGCGTCAAGGATACACAAACGAACATCGTCAATCATAAAATATTTTTTTTAATAACAAAAATGATTTTTTCTATATTATAGTGCAGAACGAGTCATCCGTTCCTCAGAAGTTTCTTTTCACATTTAATATATGTTTTAATATACGTTTTAATACACAGAGGATCTTCATGAACGAAAATTGCATCTCTTGAAAGATTCGTTTTACTTAGAGATGAATAACAAATTTGCTGCCACAGGCAAAATAAGTAGCGTCTTAAATTTTGTACACACGCACACACACACACACACACACATATATATATATATATATATATATATATATATATATATATATATATATAAAGAGAACACTTGAGTGGACATAAGAAGAAAAGTATGCATCTTGTATTTTCCAGAGAAATACATTTTCTTATTCTGATATAACAGTTGTTGTTTTCCCATTAGACTAAGAATAAACAATTCCCCAGATTTATACTGTGTTATTTTTTATGATCGCTTCCTTGTGATTCCACGTTACTTTTCAACATTATTTTATAAAAATTAATTCATATATTCTGCCATGTTTTGTATAGTTTTAAAACATTTCAATTTATTACATACTAGCTTCAAAGCCGCACTCCGTGAGGCCTTTGGAGCTAAATCCTGTGGAGGACTAATTCGGTACAAAACTAATGTTTCACAAAGTTTTGTGTTACTTTAAACAGAATATAAATTTAAATAAACTTTTAAAATTATCATTTTTTTTCAATTATTGTAAAATTTGAGATCATCCGGACCCAAATCCCAATGCTAGATTTTCAAGCACCAGATGAGGGTCAAATTTTCAATCCCGAGATTATCCTGATTCCAAAAAGGCATAACACGTCTATGTAAAACAAGCTAGTCCCAACTTAGAGGTGTTTTAGTCACATGGATGGACAGACAGAATTTACCGTTTGCTCATTTAGACATATTATACTTGCAAAAGCTTTCAGCGCTCCTGTCACACACTAAAAAAAACGGATTTGTACGCAACTAATATTGTAAATCTTTCTGCAATTTCACTTGCTACTATTATAAATTTTGCAGATAGACCACTGAGAAACGTGATTGCTTTACTTTATTGTCGTTTATCTATTATTTGAACAGAATTACGATTGACTGTCTTCAATGCAAGATAAAATAAATTATCTTTTGGCGCAAATTAATTTTATACTTGAACTTATGCCAATTGAACTGATAAAAGTATTTTAAGACAAGATGGCGTACTTCACCTTTGGTGTTTGAAGTGAAACATTACCGTACAAAATGAATGCTTGATCGATCTCAGGATTGCTACAATCACTGTTATACGGATGACGAATCTTTACTCAACAAAACCTTGTATTTGTAATTCTACAGCAAAGTGTATTGTCAAAATGATGGTTTCAAAATATAAATGTTATCAAGAAATACACCAAAGTACATAATTCCTTTCCCACATTATACAGGTTGAATGATTACGTACAGAATATTAAACACAAAATTGCATAAGGACAACATAATAACCAAAGGTACACACACACACACACATTACATTAGTAACACGTGTATCACTAAAACATTATTATCTCCAAAACATCAAATAAAATTTAGATTTCGAGTGTAAATGACTTATAGAGATTGATATGCTGCTAAACAAAAACAACTGACCAACTGAAAGTAAATTTACTGTGGATGGTCTGGCGATTAAAGTACTTTTTATATATTTTCGTCTTAGGAAATAGCCATCTCTTTTAAGTAAAGTAACACATTTAATTGAAAATTATGTTTAAACTCATTACGGCGAGCAACTAATGCATTGTTTACGGTGAGTAACTAATATAAAGTTCCTTTGTTGTGCTAATATAATTTATTATATACATTTCTTGAAGTTTCTCGTATGCATTCATTGTGGCAATTATTACAGGTGACAGAGCAAATTTCTCCTTCAAGTTTTAACTTATTTTGTTTTGTATTAAGTATTTTCTTGTTTTAGAAGTTGCTGCATTAAATTTCCTGTTAAGTTTAGATAAATTCTTTTCAATTGTAATCCTGATAGAATTGGTGGATAGAATAATATATTTTGATTTGTTGAGTTTATGAAAATGGTCCACTCTTCTATTTTCAAATATTTTACGAGCATTTTTTTCACGTTGAATATGAAATAATTATGGTATTGAAGGAGCTTAGAAGTGTTTTCAATGAATTTCTCTTCTTCATATAAATATAGAAAGCTATAAATTTTGAGTGCTCTTAAATAGAACCCGATGAATATTCCGAATTTTTATTTTTTTGTTATGGTGAGAATAGTATTTATGAGATCATTTTTATTAGTTGTTTTAATGGACCCTGAGTTTTTAGTCTATTGTCATTAAGGTGTAGCATGATATCTAGGAAAGATTAGTTATGTATTTTAGTTAGTTATAGATTCATTTTCAGTTAGTCTCATGTACATTTATGAACTTTCTTAAATTTAAACATTTCGAAAAATAATGAGATTTTTCTTTCGTTTATAAATACTTATTGAAATATAGGATCCTTACATTTGCCTTCAAAAAGTTACCAGAGGACGTGATGTGTCGGCTATGATCAGCATTCTTTTTGTCTTTATATATATATATATATATATATATATATATATATATATATATATATATATATATTTATATATATATATTTATATATATATATATATATATATATATATATATATATATATATATATATATATGGTATAAATAAAATGGCAATTGGAAAAAAATGATCTTAGATTTTGCCGACGCGTTTCGTCTTCCGACTTTTTCAAGGCAAAAATGAAATCGAAATGTTCTTGTTGTTATAGTTACATTAAAAAATCCAAATTTAAAAAGATAGACGCTTCTGTCTAAGCCTTTTTTGCTGATTAATGGTTAATTGATCTGGGAATTTATCTATCTATCTATCTATCTATATATATATATATATATATATATATATATATATATATATATATTTCACTCTGTTTCATCTTTATATACAATGAGATATTTCTCTACGTCTCTCATATATATATATATATATATATATATATATATATATCAATAAAGCAATATATATATATATATATATGAGAGACGTAGAGAAATATCTCATTGTATATAAAGATGAAACAGAGTGAAATATATATATATATATATATATAAACAAAAAGAATATATGAAAGATAGAGAAATATATCTCTGTATATAAAGAGAGGGTATATTTTAAATTGTATAATTTCTTTGTGTCTTAATATGACGTAGCTGTTTATTTTGAAACAGTAGATTTTGATACACAGTCCTTTTTAACCCAGCAGTCAGTCTTCTCCTTGCCATGATCAGCCAATCGATTCCCACTAATTGTGTTGATGTCACCATTAACAATTCACAGGTAATCAAAGCAGCAGTCATTACGAGATTATTTCCGTTTTTCCGGCAAAAGGAAACTGTAGTTGGCTCCCCTCTTCCTCTTCCTATCTCTCTTTCCATCTATCTGGCAACATCCCCCTCTCTCTCTCTCTCTCTTTCTCTCTACCGGATATTAGACAAATCAATAAATGCGTAACCCGACGCTATCTCAGAATTTAATGCTGTGTGTGTTTGATTAGGTAATCAGTATATCACGTACATAAAAATAATTAGTCGTTTACAGTAGTAACCGTTGATTCTCTTTCTTTGGAAATCCGTCAGCTTTGGGTGAACGCGATTAACACTGGGGTTTACGCCGAGTGATCTCTAGAAATAATGATGTATAAAGTTGATTTAAGCTCGATACTATTGTAGTTTGTAAATCTGACGCGCCAACCTTTGTATCAGTAAAATGTAACTGTAAGATCCTCATACTGTGAAATTAAAATCAAAAGTAAATATTATTTGTCGCGATGTTAAAAAAGAAAGAGGAACAACTCCAGCTTTATGGGCGCATTTCGAAAAGTTTTGATTCTGTGATAAATGTTACGAATGGTGAATGTGACTCTTGTTACTGCTTAAAGCAGTGTTTCTGAATTTTTTTTAAGCAACGGTACACCTAAGAGGAAATAAAAATAGCACACCACACTTAGCAACAATTTTAAAGCAATTTGTTTCATAACATGTTATGAAAAAAAAACACCATATATATTTTTAATACACAAATATGAACTTACTTTATTTCCGTATTTCTATTCAACTATTTGTGCAGATTATTTAGTTTCACACTTGTACCTGGTGTTCGAATGCGTGATAAGGCAGGCCCTCATTTTCTTCTTCAGTTGAACGTAGTTAATGTTATGCTTCTATTTGTCATCTTAAACTGAGTTGCTTTCTTATGTCAGGTCTCACAAACCATTATTATACGGTTGTTGGTATGCTGATAGGAAATATAAAAGAAGTCTTTAGCGAAATGCGAACTCTTATCACTTATTCTCAGTAACCTTACCGGTTAGACTACAAACACTACTGGCCAATTGTTAAAATCTAACTATATAACACTTCTTTATTTGTCTCGACTCTGTGATACGTTGCTACCTTTTATCTTTATAGACTGATAGAATTATTACTAATATCATTTTTGAAAATTTGTTGATGAAGCAATGTTATTCATTAATTATTCGCTTTTATTTTTTTTCATCTGAATTTTATTTATCCTATTTGACGGCATATAAGGCGCACATTTTTTTAGTAAAAATATCTTTTAAAAATCCCCTGCGTCTTATATGCCATATGTAGGTTTCAAATTCGCGATAGTCGGCCGAAATTAGCTACCTGGCAACTCCTATTAGCTTAGACTTAAACATGAAGGAGCAATGGAATACGTGGATGGCAATGCCTGATCACGACCTTACACTTGCAGGAGGAATAAAAAGACCCAGCATCGCACAAGACTGCAAATGGGTGAAGCAAGCTTGAAATAATATTAAACCAGAAATTGTTGTGAAATCTTTTAAAAAGTGTGGCATTAACAATGCTCTCAATGGAACAGAAGATGACGCATTGTTTTAAGACGATGATAGTAGTAGTGAAAATGAGTATCAGAGTTTTGTTAACGAAGACGACAAATTTTATGCATTTGACGATAAATAAAATTTTAATGGTAACTGTACTATTTTGCTAAATTATAATAACTGCTTGATTTTTCTTTTGTTTTCTTACCTTTCAATATAATAAAGTTTTTATAGGCTGGTGTTTTTTCCTATTATTTTTCGTTTAATTGTAACCATGGCTTGTTTAACCAAAGTAATACTTCATAACTATTACCTAGGCTGTACTATTTACTAATAATTTTACTAATTGCTATTTTTCCTGATTTTCCCAGCTGAAATTGGGGTGCGTCTTATACACCCGGGCGTCTTATATGCCGTCAAATATGGTACTTTTTTTTCGTCTCTTAGAAACTTATACTTTATTTCTACGCCAATCTGATAACGACCAGAGAAAGACGATCTGTCAAAAAGTGACTGAAATGAAGATCAATGAAATAATAGTCAAATACTCATTAGACAAATCATAATTTGTCATGATGTTTTATTATCCTCCAGGCTTATCTGAAATGATTGGTAGATTGACTTTTTTACAGCTTATCAACCTTTGTGATCTATTTAAAGCCGAAATATATTTTGAATTGTAAGAATAAGTATTTTCTTTTGTTGCGAGTGAATATTGCATTAACAGTTTTTTGTTTTTTTTATATATTTTTTTTTTTTTTTAGAATAATTTTTTGTATTAGATATAGTTCTTTCTATTTAACCCATCGCTGGGAAGATAGGTTCTTAACTTTCTGAAGGTTATTTGCATGTAAGCGAATGCAATTAACCCGACTGGAATTCGAACTCTGCTCTCCGATTTGTAATTCTAAACATCATCTGGAATGTATGATCTTATGATGTTATATGATAAGAATGGAGAAAACTTCACAGTACAATTATCACAAGACAAAGTAGCAAATTGTGTCTTCTTTCGGGTTATATCTTCATAGAATATTTATTAACGCTAAAGTATGTTCAGTAATCTTTGTATAAGGAATCACTGAAAAGTTCTCAGTTCAACTTGTTTCTCTAAAAGTAAAACATCATCATAATTTATGAAATCTCTTATTGGTCAAACCGGCAACTTTTCTTATTAAACCAAATTCTAAACATGGATATTTTTAATTATTGTAGAAATGTTCCATTAGTAGATTTAAAACTGGGTTTGTCTTTCTGCTTTGTCTCAGTATATGGATAATGGTCATTTAGGTTTTAAAAGATTTTAGGTTATTAATTCACTGTGGACTTGAGGTGTATGTCAGTCATTCAAAATACATTTCTCAACATTCGAAAGATGAGCATTTTTGCAGCCAGATATATATTTAATTTATTATCATATCTCTTGAATTCCTCTATGCAGGTGTTTCTTCTTAAAACCTTTATGTCAATGTCAAGAGAAATGTTTATTAATTGAAGACCGTTCGAAAACATGAATACCGTATATTCGGAATATAAGACACACCAGTGTATAAAATTCATCCTTATTTTAAAAATTTAAATATCGATTAGGTGATTAGCAACGTTAACTGCATTAAACACTCTGATTGCTGATGTGTATTTCATATTTGAAATCCACACATCCTTATCTGTTGTTACTCCTGGATATAAGGATAAACTCTATCCAGCAGCAGGCACTCTATTCGGGAAATAAGAGGTTTTAGGGGGCGTATAACCACATCTTAATTGCTTTTCTACCAAGGTCCATCCTGACCCTGGGTGGTATCACCTGTTAGGATCCCAGCTATGGGCAAATAGTGAACTCCCCAATAAAAAGAAAACACTATGAAAGTATAAAAATATTTTTTATAGTAAAAATACCAGCAATACGTTTTATATTAAAAAAAGTTACCAACAGTACCTATTTATAGTAAAATTATAAACAATACCAATTATAGCAAAATGACTAACAACACATTTTGTCGAAAAATGACTACCAATTCATTTTATCTGTACAATACAACTAAAAAATAAATGTGAAAGAACGCTTTCATAAATCCATTAATCCATAATCCTACAAATCAAACTGTATTGCAAAACGTAACTACAACAAAACTACAACATAAAACATACATATCTCCGCCTTTAGTAATTATGTCCACACAAACACAAAAATGTATGAGCACAAAAGCCGAGAATCATCTATAATTGAGCACATATTAAAGGTTAAAATTTATCTCAAAAAGAATATTTGACTATGCAATTGTGCAACAACTTCGCCGGTTGTCCAAGACTTCCACCACCACGACTGATCGATGAAGATAACTTCAATCTCAGACCTACCTTACCCCATGTTGCGATTTAAGTTTGATCATAAGGAGACCAAGACCGAATCGTCGCAGATATCTTCGTGTTGGGCCGGTCCAGCAGAGCGATGACGTACAGAGAGAAAAAATAACATTCGAATAAATTGAACAAATGTAAATACTGTTTAATTGTTTATATGAGACTTCGCATGCAATTAATTATCAGCCCGCATCTAAATCGGAAGTCATCGACCTGACAAAAATCTGGTTTTTGTTCGTAAATTTTGGAGGCTTCTTTTCGGCAGATAATCACGGGTGCTTCTCTTCTCTCTTCTGCTCCGACTGGTCTCCTACTTTCGAATTCGCTTTGCGCATTCGTATTTATTGACATAATTTGGGGGAATTCCTTTCTCCCAATCTTTCGTACCATGATCTCTTATTAAACCTCCTCAGTAAGCGTGGGTGGCTTATCCACCCTTTCCTGTCTCGAATCACTTTCTATGAGGAGAATCAACTCCAAATTCGTTGTTTACGAAAATGAAGTTTTCGTTTTACAGCTTGCATTTGCAGCTGTGTGTCAATCAACATTATTCTTCCATTATTCAAACTGCTCGGCATACAATTCAAGTCGTTTATGTGTGAATTAAATCCTCAATTCTTCCCACGGGTTTTTGGTATTAACCCTTCTCGTTTCAATGTCTCTCAGCACATAACACTTTCTTGTTTTAACAAAACTTTCTTCCGTGCTAACGCGGCAACGACAAATATTATAACAATGGTTTCCGCACAAGGGGACTTGCTGTCACATAATCTTCAATATAAACTTATCGTTACTATTTGTTAACCTCTACAATTTGATTTTAAGTTCGGTTATCACCATTGTTATTTTTATCTAGATTTCAAAGCATGAAATCATAAATTTTTAATATATATTCTTGCACACATAGATTATTCCAAAATTATCAGAAAGGATATATAAAAAATTAAGGCAATCTTGAGGGATTACATCATTAATCTAACGGACAAATTAAGACGATTTCATTGGCAATAATTCATTTAGAAAACTAAATTTAAAGCATTTGACAGATAACCATAAATTTTTACATAATCATTTAGAATTAAATGATCGTTGAAATGTGTGCTGGGGTTATCTTTCTAGCAATCTTTACACCTACACAGTTGGATTCAGTGTCAGATTTTCAGCATAAAATTTCCCATGAATATCTATTTTCTTTAGATGTTGGAAATTTCATTTCTTTGCCAATTTTTCATGTTTCGTAGCCACTTAAAATTTTACCTCGTAATTATAATTCCAAGGAGAATTAAAACTAACTTAGCATTACGCAAGAATTTTAAAAATATTTTAAAGGATGAGTTAGTTTTCAATTTTTTTCATTCGTTCTGGACGAGATATTTAGAGAAAACGAATTTTGCATAAAGAAAATTTATTATTCCGTGATAAGCCAAATCACAACTAAAACAGGCCTCTTAGTCTACACTTAGGGATACTATAATTGCTTTTCTCTGTGTGTGTGTGTGTGTGTGTGTGTGTGTGTGTGTGTGTGTGTGTGTGCGCGTTTAGATATTACATAAATTTGTTTCGGCGAAATTACTACGGTACACGTTTGAGTTGTTGTTCTTGAGTCGACATATTTTTATAGCCAAGACCATGAATTTTATTTCATGTCTCTTCTTTGTTAATGGAGTTAATTTATTTGTATATTCAGCATTAAAAGTTAAATTGTGACAGATAAGAGCATTTTTCCATTCATTTTCAATCTGTGATTTTGTGATCAGATTAATTATAAAGCTAATAATCAAAACAATTTCATTATAAAAGCAATCACCTTTTTTTTTTTATAAAGAATTGCTTTGTTATTAACTTTTAAAATTAAATTGCTTAGTTATACAAATATAGATTTATCTGCCCGGAAATTAGTAATTAACTTCGCATTTGAATCAGTTTTGTAATTAGAGTATTTAGAAAATAATTTCTAAAATGTTTATTTTTAATGTTATATTCATAAAAAGTGACAAGACAATTTACTTTATTTGTTTTATTAAACAAAGTAACTGAGCTTATTATGGGTTTATTTATTATCTTTACTGACGCTATTTTAAAAATCAAACTTTTTATCGTTAAAAACTTGAAAATGTGCTCAATGAGGCGATATGTTTAGAACATTAATGTTGAAATACTCCAACAGGAATTATAAAAAATTTTTTTAGTTCAATCAGTGTAACAATTATAGTGTGGTCTTTATTCCTGCTCTTAATACTAACCCGTTTCTACATTCTTGTTTTTCTACAAAAGTTAAAAAATAAAATTGCTGCATGAAAAAAAGAAAATAAATGAAACATATAATACTTACTGCATAGAATGAATGATGCCCACGAAATAATGAGAACTTTAATATTTTAATTCATTGTTCATACAGAATTCTTGTTGATAACATAAACGTATGACTGTTTCATGAATGTCTTTTTTCCACATATGTAATATTTTTGTTTATTTTTATTTTCTGTCATAAAATTACCCCCACTTAATTAGAAACATGTTTCTAAATTTATGTATGCGTGTACAATAATTGTTTAATCCTCGGCAACAACTGATTATATTAATCTTGGTGTACAAGTAAAAATAAATTGACATTTTAAATGTAGTTTGAGCTTCACTCATCACAAAATATTTCCCCTTAATTATTCATGAAAATATACATTTTATGAATTGGAACTGACTTGCCATTTAACATGATGGCTGTCTTTAATTGCTTTAAAACAAATTAATTTAAAATATTTTCAGTTTTTCATTCTTTTCATGTAAAATTACAAATGTAATTGAATAAAACAATTTTAAAGTAAATATAACAATCCAATTTGCAGATATTTTTCTTATTCTAAAATAGATTACAAACAAACGTTATTTAAACCTTTTGAAACCTTTATTCTGCATTGTACGAAAATAGACCCAGTAACCCCTTATGTTTTAGTGGCTTTACTGCCTCGCTTGAGGTGAAATTGTTTAAAAAATGAAGTCTATAAAAGTTGGAATGGGAAACTTATCTTTCGACATTAACCCAAATTAACATAACTAGATTTAAAGTGATTTTTACCAAGTTACCAATTAACTATGAAATACATATGTATTGTTCCCTCTATAAGTTTGCTTCTAGTTTTAGCAGTAATTGTTTAGAAGAATAGTTACAAATCATCAGGAAGTATATTTATAAAGTTACTCTTCATTCCTTATTGATAAAGAAAAAAAGTGTATCCTATTTAATTAAAACCCAAAATGAGAAGAAAAAAGAATAAAAAAAAAATATGATGAATAGAAAGAAGAAAGAAAGTAGATGGAAAACAACAAAAGGAATATGCTAAGTTGCAGCAGCAACAATGGTAAGAACACAATCGCGCAACAATCAATGAAATTGTAATTGAAAACCAGTATAAATTACAGAAAAAATTGATGTCTTGAAAAGCCGTATATCTTAAGATTATCCCATAGGAGATTTTGAAAGATGGAACTCGTACTCTATATAGCAGATTTAATGAACTAACGAGAAACATTCCGTTACCTGAAAAATTATTGCCTGTGCCTTCCATAAAAGAATTATTGCAATCCAAGATCACTTTCTATAAGGCAGCGTTTTTTTCTAAGCTGAGTATGGTATGATTGATCTGATTTTTTCAACTTGATCTAATACAGTGGACAAGGCTTTACTTTAGTATAACCTGGACACCAAATGTCCTCACTAGGATTATCCAGAAAATGCAATTTGCTCAAGTCAGGTGAGGTACCAACTTTTACATTCCTTCTCAACTGATAATTATGTGAAACAAAGCGAAGTTCCAACGCAGATTTCAATGTTCTTCAGTGTGAGCAAGAAACTAGTCCTGGGTATGACGATAAACTACATCTGGCAGCAAAGCCTCGGATTGGGAGATTGGAAGTGAAACTACCACTTAACTGCTGTTGTTCCAAGGTTCATCCTGACCCGGTTGGTAGCACCTGTGAGGGTCTCAGGTATGGGCAAATAGTGAACCGCAAAAAATGGGGTCAAAACACTATGAAAGTATGGAAATACAGTTAAATAGTAAAAATACCGGCAATACATTTTTGTAAAAATATTTTTGTAATGCTTCCAAGATCATTAAATTTCGGTAGTTGAAGAGACACGATGGAGTAATGGATAGCGGCTTGGATTGAGAAATCGGAGAGCCGAGTTCGAATTCCAGTCGAATCCATTACATTCAATATGATGCTAATACACTTAAAAAAGATATGAATCCTCTTCTTCTCTCCCCACCAGATATGGGTAAATAACTGAACAGAGCGTGTTCTATAGCCTTGGATGGCAAATTGTCTACTTCAGAAAGAAATAGCAACCTACTGCAGGAAAAAATCTGCCTCGTCAGTCATGTATCTTTCGATATAGGACCACCTAAGTGTGTATCATTCAAGGAACATAACTGAATGACTGAAGTAGTTTATATATGCCACTAAAAAAAACATTTCAAGATCAAAATGACCAGCAATACATTCTGTCTGTAGTTGTAGGTATATAATTGATTTCAAAATATATTTAGTTGAAACCATAAAATTGTGTTCAAATTATTTAGATTTCGGCATTAAATGACTCAAAGGGGTGTTGATATGCCGCTGAAGAAAATCAACTAACATGATCAAGGGATAAACTATTGAAGAACTTGAAGATTAGGGCAAAGTGAACATTTATATCAACGAAAGTTTGTTTAATCAGTAGCGATTCCAAAATTACACAACCTATTCAGTAGCCAATCAGGGTTTTTATATTTGCTGATGTCGTTGGCCTTGTTCCTCATACAGTGCTTTTTATCCAACTTTGAAAAGGTTACTCATTTATTTTTCTCTATCAATAAGAAATGAATAGTAACTTTATGAATATAATTATTGAGGTTTTGTAACTCTTATTTTAAACAATTATAGCTAAAACTAGGAGCAAACTTATATGGGGTAAATACATACGTATTTCATAGTTAATTGGTATCTTGGTAAAATCATAGATTTAGCCTGAAGAGGACTGTAATCTACTATTAACCTTCGTCTTGATAAGAATATTACTTACGCACTTCATCGAAATTGGTGAGACAGAACTGAAAGGAATCCAGTTTTTTACATATGTGGCCTCTGGGATGTTGTTCCATCAAGAGATATATAATATACTACTCGAACTAAACAAAGCCTTTACCAGACTCTTCAAATGTGTCTTGAGAAATAAAAGCTTGCAAGATCACTGATCGATGGGATGCCAAATCATTTAGGGCCTTCTTCTACATTTACTTGAGTGCTTCCATACGCGCTGGATGTACATCGTTACCTGTAAATCATTACTGTACATCGTTACCATTAGTAACACTAAAATCATCAAGATTGGGCACCTCGGGGCAGTGTAATGGCTGACACGTTTGTCTTGCGAGAACAATTACGACTGAGTAGTGAGTTCGATTCTCACTGGGTGTCCCATACTTTCGGCCTTGTGCCGCATCTAAGCCATGCTTTGAAAATCACTAAAATCATCAAGATTGCAAAAGTTAAAAGAAATACAGGAAGGTTACACATCTAGTATATAAAACCGTTGTCTAAATAAGATTTTAGACTGTCTAGAGTAGTGTTTTCCGTTCTTCTTTACTTCAGGGCGCACTTGCAGAATAAGTAAAACTCTGGGGTTCACTATAAATTTAATACGAAAAATTAGTTATGAAATTTAAAAATAATAATGAAGGAACTTGAAATAAACATTTATTTTTAAGACATTACAATTCAATTAAATTTTGTAAGTAATATTGTATATTTAAGTATCTTTGCGTGACACATGCGCTTAATGTGCTTTGGGAATTTTAAGGGTTTCTTGTGTGATAAACAGTTTCATTTTTTTATCAATGCTTTTAATTTTCAATTTTATCTATTTATTATTGTATTATTGAAAGATTAAGGATTTTAGCAACCATTTTAAAATATCAAATGACGAAGACTTGACTTGGAGTGGAAGCCTAGTGTCTGAGCTTTTAAAATATAAAAATCTCAATTATAAAGTACAGTGTGTGTGTGTGTGTTTGTGCGTGTCCAAGCAATTCCTCCACACCCACTAATTTCAATGATTCATAGCTCATTCAAAAACCTTAGAAAAATTAGGCACAGGGAACGATTTTCGTTGAACTCAGATTTAAGTATGCTGGTTTATGCGAGGTTAAAAATACATATTAATATATTATACTAGCCATTATCGTTGCTTTCATGGTTCAAGGGGAGTAACTCCTATTTTCATTTTGTATCCAAAATTGCAGCTAGCTTAAAATTATAAGCTAGCTTAAAGGCCGTTCTATTGGGCGGCATTTAAGCTAGCTTCTGTGGGGAAATCTTCGTTTGGCCATCATTACAACAGCTAGGGTGATAGGCATCAATAAACTGCAAAAGAACTCAAAACCGATCGCGGAATGTAAGTATAGAATAAATGTTAAAGCTTACCTTTTAAAAGTTGAACGACATTTCTTCTTCTGCCACGAAATTTAAAGACGATTTGATGTACGTCGATCCTTATTTTCCGTACAATCATTTTTTATTTCATGGGTGGTAGAACAGTGGACAATTTATAAGATAAAATTAATATAGTGTAGAAGATGGAAAAACAGAAATTAGGATTAGTTATACATTCAACATTTGCAGAGTTAGAGAAACATAACAGATAATAAAATAGAAATTAATAATGCGAAATTGAATCGCAATTCGCCAACGAATTCTGAGATTAAAAAGCCCCAACGCTACTTTAGAGCAATTTACGCGAAAAATGCTCTATATATGTAATATATTATCTACTTCTAGAACATGAAAAAATTACAAAATTCTATTTTCCGCCTTTTTATATTATTAGGCGTCAATAATTGAACATTACCACCAATCAGTTTCCATTAAAAGTGAATTGATCTTTTTGGATGGCGTCATTATTTCGAAGTCATAGTTTCTAAACTTGATTTTCCTAAGCTTTCTCAATTTGAAAGTTTCTCTTTGTAATTGAAAATATAATAACAAGGTGCGTTTTTATTGAATAAAAAGTCAAGGTTTTTTTTTATTAATCATTGTACGATTCATTCATACTAAATTGTTCGTTTGGAATAAAAAATCTTCGACTTCCCTTTGTGATCGGTCCACAAAATAGATAATTTATAATTCTTTCATAATAATCTGTAATTCAGATAAACCAAAGCGAGGCCGTAAAGTGTTTTAAGGGAAAATCTGAAAGTTCATGACTTGAAGAAAACAAAAATGGATGCTGGGGTTAATAAGATTTATTATAACGAATCCGTCATATAACTTTTATTACAGTATATTGCTATAACTTCTGTAATGTATTACCTTCTGTTTTATGGTTCAATGAAACTGGTAATAATCAACCACGTGGTACTATTTTCAGAAGATATTTTTATGCAATACATCGTATGATTTTGAATTTATAATATCAATCTTTGTTAAAATATTACTAAAACATTTTATGTTAGTTTTAAAGCGGAAACACCAAGTGAAGCTTAACTTTTATTTATAAATGTTATGGTCCAGGTTAGGACTAAGGAAGAACATCACGAACACAAGAGTAGAAATAACGAAGGCATATTACACGAAATAATAATACAAGATGTGGAAGGTGCCAGTCTGGTTTGGAGTGAACTACTATCGGCTCGACTCAATTCGACCCTCTCTCTTGAGAAGCGTAGTATACATAGTGTTAGGAAGCGTTCATTCTGTAGTTATAGGTAAGGACCCATGATAATAAACACAAAAGATATAGGTCATCTAAGCTTATAAAGGCAATAATCTAATAATAAATAATTTACTTACTTAATAAATTATTTACTAATTTATTTACTTCACGTATTAATACGTGCTTCTCTAGGTTGTGTTACATTCATAAGGTTTTCTTCCATTTGTTTTTTTAACTTTTCTACTCTTTCGTTTTTAACATTACTTAATCCACATAGCATATCTATTATATATATTTCTTACACACACACACACACACACACATATATATATATATATATATATATTATAAAAGATTAAGTAATACCAATTTTATTGTGAAAGCATGTAAGAAATTACATATTAAATCTGATATTGTGCATTAGTTATTACTATTAATGTCATATTATTTATATCTACCTATATATCTATCTGAAAAAGGATTATATATATGAATATATATATATATGATTAAATAGAGAACGAGTGGGAAGACCTTTACAAATTTTAGTTTTTGTTATATCTTCATTAACTATATATATATATATATATATATATATATATACATACATATATATGTGTGTATGTGTGTGTGTTTGTTTGTGTGTGTGTATTTAGGCTGCCAATTATATTTTAGGCATGCTGATTGAATAAATTTCAAACATTATGTATGCTTATTTTTATCATAATCCTTTCATATACATGAATATTTACCATATATTTTAATATATGGAAAATATTCGCGATGAGACGAGTAAATATGTCTACCGAACATGTGAACTGTGTCGCTTGATCACGCTAACAATGACTATCTTTGCTCGATTCACGTTGAAGATGACCGAAAAATGACCGACCTTCCCTACACTAACTGTTGAAAATAGACTCATCCATCCGCTCTGAGTAAAAGGTCTGCTCATAAGAACAGTTGTCGCAAGGTATAGTGTTTGCGTCGTACACATTGCCACACTGAACTATGGTATTGTCTATTTTGCATTATTAATCCATCTATCTCATGTGATTAAAATTGTTCTACACTCAACCTTTTGTCCCAATGTTTTCTTATAGTGTTATTAAATAAAACTTCGTACGTTATAACATGTTTGAAGGAATCAGCGCATGCGCTAGGTTATGGTGGCTTTCTTCACTATTGTAGGGACATTAAGGAAGAAAAAAGAAAGAAAGAAATGCAACAAGATATATTATGTTTTCGGCACCAAGTTCTAAGTTTAGGACTTTCCCACGCGACAATATCATCCTCGTTAATTAAAGCTTTTGATTCGTGAATTTGTGAGCTCAATATGTAGGCCGCTTAGTACAGATCTAGACTCAAGTGGAAACAGGTTAGCAATAGAACAGAATTATATGTGATAATCCTAGACATGGACAACTGAATTTGAATAACCTCTGTGTAGATTAAAGGAACCGCTCAGTTCGAAATCCCCAACTTGAGCGATATCTGAAGAAGGCCGTTGGGATCACAAATGCATAAAACTTTGAAAGTAACAATAAAAAATTAGTCCATGTGCCAATAATTTAAATGTTGATGTGTTGTAAAATCAGCTCGGCGAAACAATCATTTCACTTTTACGCCTTCATTTTCAATAATTACGCAAGTGTCAATAAAAAATTAAAGAATGTCATGCTGAGAGAATAGATTAATATGATTGTTGTAACAGAAATGTATTTGCCTTTTAAATGCCGGAAGTCATGTGGCCAAATTAAGATTAATTACTTTCATTTGGCAAGCCTGCGTCTAATTAACAGTAGTTATTAACTAGTGACATTTGTAGAAAGTATCAAAGCAAGGAGATTTTCGCTGTTCAGTTAGTTAAGTAATCAGAAAAATTGTAAAATATAAAAAGTTCAAATCAAGTTATTTTCTGTTTTTTCTCCTTACTATGCTATCTCTGTCTCTCTGTCTCTATCTATCTATCTATCTATCTATCTATCTGTCTGTCTCTAGGTAGGTAAGCTTGTAGATAGATAGATAGATAGATAGATAGATAGATAGATGCAGCAAGTTGAGATACAAATCATTGTTTAATTTTCTAAGATGACCCTCATACTAAGGACTATTATTGACAGATTATATGCTTTTACATTTCTAAAGTTGTTCTCTTCATTATATTAGGTTGGTGCAAAAATAATGACGTAATAATGTCGTTTTTTGACGTATTTTTAACATCAAAAAACGACATTTTTACGTCATTATTTTTGCACCAACCTAATATTTTTTATTCGAATGCAGGATCAGTAATTGCTTTTGATTTACAATGCAGTGTAAATACAGCCTCAATTTCCTTCTCAGTATTGTCTCTATGTTGACAAATGTTAACAAGCGGTCATCGACTAATCAAAACTCAATGTACAGCCGAATTCACTTTATTTCAACTTAACAAGTTTCATATTCATTAAATCTCATATACAGTTTCATACATGGAGCGTTAAATATTGAAATGATTCTAATTATTCAACGAGCCAGACCGACTGCGCACCTGCATTATGAATTTCATTTAAGATTGATGCAATTAAAGAAATCGCTTATAAGGAAAACCTGTGAAATAATTTCCCAATATTACAGGAATTTAAGGCAATATTCTTCGTCGTGATTCAAGTTTCAGACGTGTTTACAATTATACTGTATTGTGTTAGTGCCAATAAGAATCTAAGTTCGGTGGAAATGACAAACTTCCATTCTATGCTTTTTCATGAGGACAAACTGAATGGTAACTAAATAGTGGAGAACTTTTAATAAAATAAACAATCATCTGATTTTGAAGTCGTACACGATTAATAATAAGAAAGATCTTTAACTCTTAACAAAAATGCCCACCAATAAATTATGGAAGTTAACGCATTTAAAAACGTGCAGATTTCCGTAAATAAAATGCTGGATATTCGGAAATAAAGCAATAATAGCAAATAGATGAGTTTTTCAAAGGACTTTTCTTTGGACACGATTAGTAGAAGGTAAAAGATAAAGCAAGTCACTCTGATTTGATAGTCTTTATCTTGAAAGTGGAAGAGATTTTCATTCGATTTATAGAATGTATGAATTCAAAATTATTTCCAGCATAAATTTAACCTATGTTCTAAATTCTTTGCAAAAATTCATTATAAAAGACGTCTTATACATCATTTTTCTAACGAGGTAAAAAAAAGTAACAGGTAAAAAAAAAAACAAAAAAAAAACAGATAAAATGTCAGAAAAAAAGTCAAATTAAAAAAGAAGCAGAACAATGATAGCGTTCAGAGAACAAAAAAGCCAGTGGACAAAAGCCCAGCCTCTTATACCAAATGTGGGCAAAATCTCAGTCTCATAAATAAATTGAAAATTTAAGGAATATTTAATTCAAATTTTAATGTCAAGTTTTTCACATAAATCCGGTTTTATGGGATACCAGGTCTCCCTAACTATAAAATATATCGAATATACGGCCGTAGCATTGTTAGAAAACGTTTTTAGAGGCTTGATCGATTTACATTTAATTTTTATTTTACTATGAATTTCTCTTGCACGGACCCATAAACTCGTGAAATACCGACAGAAACAGATGATTTTATTACCAGCCACCTTAAATTGTGATATTTATTTCCGTGTGACTTTTTCTAGCCAAAATTTTGACGCTTTACAATGTATTTATAACAGACCACGCATTTTTCCAATTTGAACAAAACTACGAAATTTCTACAATTAGTTTAATCTCGTGAATTCTGTGCTTCACTGACTCTCGATGACTCAGAAAACATGAAAAAAGTTAAAATATCTGGCGTTGTACTTTGCTTTTTTGTAACTTGCACTTTCCGTCAGTGTATATTTCTCTCTTTTTTGGTTTGATTTGTTTTGTTTTACGGTATATCAACCTCAATGGTTCATCTAATGCCGACGATTTTTTTCCTGATAATATTTTTGTTTTGTCAAAAATCCATGTCTGTTAATATTTTTTCTCAAAAACGTATATCTGGTAATAGTTGGTAATATTTTTTTTTTTTCAAAAACCTATAACTGGTAATTTTTTTTTTTTTTTTTTAAACGTACATTATTTTTTCAAAAACGTATTATCAGATGCCTTGCTGTTGGATGCAGTTTATCATCTTACCCAGGATGCGGGTGTAGTTTATAGTCATACCCAGGACGCGGACGTAGTTTATTGTCATACCCAGGACAAGATCTGGTTTGGGGGTTAACTATTTGCTCATAGCTGGACCCTAATAGGTGCTACCACCCCGGGTCAGGATGGACCTGGGAACACCAGTAATTAAGAGGTGGTTCCACACTCCAGAAATCCCACAGATCAGAGGCCTTGCTGTTGGACGTAGTTTATTGTTTTACCCAAGATGCGGATGCAGTTTATCGTCATACCCCGGACGTTCTCTTTTTTATTTCTCTTTTTTCCATTATCTCTCTCTAACACACACATACTCTCTTTATATATATATATATATATATATATATATATATATCGCTCTCTCTTTCTCTCTCTCTCTCTCTCTTTCTGAATATAACTGTCTCTTGAAATTTATGTGTATTTTTATCTTTTATTATCCGTGGGAATTGCCTAATACATTACAACGATGTTTCAAAAACGTCAAAAAGATATTCATTTTAATTTTTTACCTAATATGAAAGAAAGGTTATATGTAGTAATAATTCTGTAGAAAAAGAAATTTGATGTGTCCTTCGGTTTACATGCCATGTACATATGAGGAATTGTTAGCCAAACACAGGTAAAGACACACACACACACACACATACACACACACACATATATATATATATATATATATATATATATATATATATATATATATATATATATGTATGTATGTATATATGTATGTATATCAGTCATTACATAGCGAACTACATAGCTTTGAATTTGTATATTCTTTTCCTATCGGCCTTTCCTTTTACAGTTTTCCTTTTTGACTTTTCTCTTTCTCTTGACTTGAATAGTCAACCGACCCGAATTCATTGTCAATGATATGTCATTTCATCCTTTCCTGGTACTATATAAACGTATCGATCGTACAAATTGCGTAAATATCAATTAAATTCTTTCTTATATATGCATATATAATATATGTGTGTGTATGTGTGCAAAAACTCACATATATATAAAAACAGACAATATGATTACAGACAAAAGTAAACATTTTCTTTACCGTTGCATTTCGTCCTCTGATGGACTTCATCAAGTTAAATACAACAATTTTATTTTGTAATAATTATTTGTTATAATACATGTTGCAAATAAAACCCTTACATTTGATTTGATAAAATTCAGCCACGAACGAAAAGCCCTGATAAAGAAAATATTTCTTTTTGTCTTTTTCATATATATATATATATATATATATATATATATATATATGTGTGTGTGTGTGTGTGTGTGTGTATGTATGTATGTATATATATATATATATATATATATATATATATATATATATATATATATTCGGTGTCACTACAAGCAAGGCAGTACGGCGACTAACATGCAAGGGGTTACGGGGTGTGGAAGAATTAGGAACAGTAACATTAATAATGACTAGAAAGAGAAAAGAGCAATCTGGAGGACAGTAGATAGCGATTGGAGTTGAATTTAAATTTTTACAGATTAAAGTTGGCTGGAAAGCATGGAGCCGGAAGAGAATTCCACAAGCAAGAGTTTCGAGTAAATAAACTGCTAGCGTAGAAGTTACAGCTACGTCTAACTAGTTCTAGTGTAAATTGATGAAATCTCGCCGCCAGTCTAGTATTGTGCTTAAATTCATAAAGTATAGGTACTATAGCAAAGAGCTCATCCGGAAATTACCACGAAAGTATTTATAAAAAAAGCACTGAGAGGCAACCTTAAGGTGGTGGGCAAGTGACTGAAGCCGAATCGACAGATAAGAAACAACAATATTGCTTATTCTTCTTTGGAGCTCAAGGTAAATCACAGGAGCACCAGTTCATATATGGTATCAATAAACATGGATAAATGACAGACTTATAGATATATAAGATAGATTCAGGAGGGAAGAATTGTCTTGACCGACACCGTGAACCGACTTTCTAAGCAGCTAACCTAGCAATAGATTCAATATAGTCTTTCATTTCATATCAGCTCAGAACGTTAGCCCGAGAGGGCACAATGGGACCCTTCCCTGGACAGTATCAGCTATGCTGATGGATGGCAGAGAGGGGTCTCTCAGATGATTAATAGAGAGAAGTTTAGCTTTGGAGGCGTTAAAATTGATAAGCCACCTTTTGCCAGAATTAACGACGGTCTTGAAGTCGTTTTGTACATCAGCTGCGATTTTGACCTTGTCAACCTTAGTGTCGAGGCAGGTGTAAATGGTAGTGTCATCAGAGTAGATGCCAAATTGAGAACTGATATCATCAGTAAGGCCGTTAATGAAGATTAAAAACATCGTTAGCAGCAAGGATGGAGCCCT
>OZ010592.1:67843022-67930522 GCA_963932145.1 Acanthosepion lycidas | reverse complement strand
TTTTTGAGAACATAATGACTTCTGAACATCATTTTCATATACAAAGATTTAACATGCGTGTATCATGTTTTTATAATCTAGGAATTAATATTGAAGATTAAAAGTAATAAATGCCACCAACAACTGTATTTGTGTCCGCACTCATTAAAGTTTTCGATCTTGATAACGTCTACACATTTAAACAGTTATTACAATCAGTAACCACTGACCCATGTAATTTTTAAAAAAAACTTTATCTTTAGCCAACAACCAATCTTCTATATATGTATGCATATGTATCTCTGTATGAATTTAAACCATGCAGAGTGGCAGCACTTTATAAGTGATAGATGCAATGCCTTTGAGGATGAATGTCTCAGACATACGTGATCTGTTTTCACTCACTCTGATTTGACAACTAATATGCAGTTTTCGGTGTGTGGTGTGCACATGCTTTTTCGATGGCAGATTTTGTAAAACGTCTGAAAGGTCATCATAACCAGAAGCCAACTTATCTCATGACCCCTGCCAGAAATACACCTGTGTTGTTTGCAGATCATCATCTGGAACATGGTCGTACACAGGAAAGTTGTTGGGCATCAGATCCAGTCAACCCAATCAAGGATAATTAGTTTATCTGTCACATATGCATGATCACTTTGAAATCGCATGATGGTCTCAAGAGTCATTTTAGAAGCTATGAACGCCAAATCTAGAATTTATGCATGAATGTATAAAGTGGCTTCATTTAAAAGGTTCCTTCACTTTCATTATTCTTATTCATACAATTTCATAATTACCAAAGTGAACGATAAATTTAAATACTCTTTTCCATATCTTTTTTTTTTAACTATAGTCATTGGCTTACAATTAGTACAACGTTAATGTCGTTTCATATGAAAATTATTATGACTATGGACAAATTTGAAACTAGTTTTATTGACTTCGACTTCCATATAAGGCAAATATACAAGAAAAAGTAAACGCAAAAAAATTTCTTGAGCCAAGCCAACACAATTGTACTATATCATTCACATCATTTCTGCAAAACAAGTTTATCTAAGAACACTTTTTTAAACTATTGGAAAATTAACACATTTTAGAGGCAGTTACATTGATCAGTGTTGTTCAACATAGTATAGTTGTCTTTTATTTTCATTTTAATATTTTTCATGTGAGAACAAATATTTTATTTAGAAATAGTGCATTAAATCAGATTTTAAAGACGAATTTGTAGCCCATCTTTAAGAAAATGTAACAAAATAAGAAATCGTTCCAATTGAAAAATGCTGGAGGAAATTTCGAATAGACGAGGTTAAGTAGACAGATGTAAATAACATCGTAACTCTCAGAGAACAGCTGAAATGTGTTTAGTCCTTAATACGATAAGCGAATATTAAAATATGAATAAATACCAAAAATACTGAATATTCACTCCCAATAACATAAATAAAATAAACATTAAATTAACATTTGTGATATGAACAGTATATTTTCAAAATAATTCAAGAAAATAAGATAAAGCTTATATAATTTAGAATTGTAAATCAATTGTAGATATTTGATGTTCTGTTGATTCATTAAATTTCATTACTGAGACAGATAAATGCTCTTTTTTGGATAAGTTTCCAAGAGATGAAATAATTCAAATTCTTTTTTTCCTCACTCCTATATCCACTCTTTCTTTCTCTTACTTCTCTCTCTGTCGCTCTCCTTTCTTATCTCCCATCTTCTCTCTTTAGATAAGTTGTTAATATTTGTTCTATATTGAGCGACGGGTAATAGACGTAGATATGCAAGACTTTCTGCGGGTTATACAAGCGAGTTTAGAATATCAACAATCTAAAAACAATCCCTAAGTTCAGTTCGTAGCAAGCCATTTTGCTGGCCACCCTCTTATACGGTTGCAAAACGTGGATCTCTTATCTACATCATCTGAGATTCTATTTTGCAAAATCAACAACATTCTTTAGTGGGACTTAGTTACCAAAGCTGAAGTTCTGGAATGGGGCCGAAGTCAATAGCATTGAGGACATGCTATTAAAAATTCAACTACTCCGGGCGGGACATGATGAACGACGCCCCCCTACCCAAGATTGTGTTGCATCTATGACTACTGGACGGCGTGACAATTGGTCTCTACAAAAGTGATATAATGGCTCTCTGAGGAAACACTCATCACTTATCACTTTATCAGTCGTCTGACCTTACCTCAGACCAGGAGATTCAACGTCCGTCGTGTCGTTCTTTCCTTCAACAATGAATGCAGGGATGACTTGAAGAATAAGAGAAAAGATTATGCCAACTGTGTCAACACTGAACGAAACTATCCCCTACAGCCATTTTGGACATAAAGTTATGTCCCGTCTTGGACTGATTAGTCACCAGCGAGCATAATTTCATGGCTCTGTGTAAAGTATTTCAAAATTTTAACATGTTTATAACTGTTTACATTCTTTATTCATAACCACTTATTATTATTATTATTATTATTATCATTATTATTATTATTATTATTATTATTATTATTATTATAGATTTTCATATATCCTTAGACGCATGCGTCTAAGGATCATTTTATTTTCAGTTCACAAACGCTTTTTTAATGCATATTAATGTCTATTGTAAATTCCCGGATTACTTATAGGAATTAACATAAAAATACCTATTAATTATAGTTGTTTTTTTACTTACAAATCATTAATGATCACCATATAAAAATGGTTGGCATGAAGTGTTTAAAGTTTTATAATTTAAGTAAACATTTTTCTACTTCAAGCTGCACGTTTCAAATTAGAATTTTTAAAGATTAAAATAAAATATTTTACTTGCTGTGCTGTCGTCTTTTCATTAAGCCAAACCAGAAAAGAGATTTCATTTGCTCTAATGAAAAGTGATGCTAGCCGACTTCGATGAACCTTTGTATGAATAAACAGTAAAGATTAAAATTTCTCTTCCATCTTAACCATTTATTACATAATTCAAAAATATATAATCCCAACTTTAAGAATTATCAATGCCTTCAAAATATTCATGTTTTACACAAAGAATTGTCATAACATATTTCTAGGCGTGTTCTTGTGTGATGTGTGCGTAGATTGGTGCGTAGATTGGTGCGTAGGTTTATTTTTTTACTTTATTTTAAAAATCATAATTGAATTCGGTGTGAAAACTAGGGTTTAAGATGTTAAAATTTGATTCATATCTTTTTATCAATTTTTGAGCTGTTATGTTTAAAGATCATCTGAAAAATGTACAAGAATACGTAATTTTCGGAGATTTTTGCTACAAAATTTTACTATTTCAAGAATAAATTCAAATGAAGTTGGTATCTCTTATATTAGATACATTGAATGGAAAATATATTCAAACTAAAAATTGTAAAGATTACGTAAAAGGCTATTCAATGAAAAAATTGTGAGATAATCATAATCATAATTAATAAAGACAAAAAATAGATAAATGTGTATATAAAACCATAATACTGTTGTGCACGCATAAGACAAAATGTTTTAAAATTTGCATTGTTTATTGGAAATCACATTATAACTACTGAACTGTATAGCATATTACATCATAATATAGTTAATTGTTCAGTATAATTCCACTTTGAAGCAAATGAAGTACTTATTTGATGACATAATGATTTAGCAATAATGTTCTTGTGCCGTGCATCTTGTGCATATACAATTTGTAAAGCTACAGTAAATTATAAATTATATAATGCTGTGCTATAAGGCTTTCTCTGATCACCGGAATAAAATTGCAACGCTACGATTTTGAACCTAAACTTGGACTTTAAACTCATTTCTTGAAAAAAAAAGAAGATATATTTTGTCTCACTATTTAGCAAGTCGAACTGGCTAATTGAGTACAATTCCAGAGTTCCAATATTGATCAGCCGTAATTCGTAGTATCTATGTTTACATAAATATAAAAGGATCGCGACTGGAATATAAAAAGCATAAGTTTTACATCTGTATATTAAATGCTTTCTTAGTTACATTTTAAATATAATTAAACCCGGTCTGTGTGTTTTGTTGTTACTAATATTAACCTAATTACATACAATAGCTTCTCTAAGCCAACTGCTGAAGTATTAACGATTATTGCTGAAAGAGTCTATCAAACCGCAGATAAGAATGAAGCACGAGCTGCTGCTTTGGATACCTCGAAGGCGTTTGGCAGGGTTTGGCATTGTGGTCTGCTTCACAAATTGAAAGGTTATGGTATTTCTGGACGACCTTTTGATGTGTTCCAGTTTTATTATTATTATTATTATTATTATTATTATTATTATTATTATTATTATTATTATTATATAATCATGAAATAAAAGTTGTCTTGAACGGCCACTCTTTTAGATCATTTTGAATTAATGTAGATGTTCCCTGGGGTTCTATCCTTGTGCATAAGTTGTTCCTAGTTTTCATCAACGACCTTCTTGATGGCATCAGTTCTTGATTCAACATCTATGCTGATGGTACAACTATTTATCCATGTTTTTTGTTAAATGGGACAAGAAATGTCTTGTTAATTTTAACACCTCCAAAACAAAACTGCTCTCGTCTGAGAGAACATTTGTTTTGCCTTCCATCGACATGACTGATGCTAACCTGGCTCATTGCTCCTTCTTGGACTAACGTTTTCTTCTGACATGACGTAGAAAGATTCTACTGAATCAACTACTAGGTCTATTGCTAGGATTCTTCGTTCACTGTGTCGTGCTAGACAAATTTTCTCGCCTGAATTTATCTTAGACATTTATGTCAACCATTCGTGAATTTGAATATTGCATATTTAGATCTGCTTTCGTGATGTTTAAATGCAATGTTAACTGTTATATTCTTCATTCCTGTTCTTTTATTCTTCTCTCTCCTCAATAATGTTTTAGTTTTTCCCATATTTTTGACACTTCGGAATATGTTAGTGGCTTTAATGAAATGATTATAAAACAAAATCCTTATTCGACAACGTACCAATAAGTCTTTCATAAAATTTGTATCTTTTTTATCTCCAGCGCTGAAGATAAATATAAACTGTCAAAAACATTTAACAATATCGTATATTTACATTGACATTTTCATAAAAATACGTGTTTATGTGCACGTATATAAGAATACATTAATACAAACACATGTAATAAACGCATACATATGCGTGTGTATTTGAAATCGGTACGAGAAAATTGGGTACGTGTATGTCATATATAATATATATGTATAATGAACAAGAATTTGCTTACTTCAAAATTTACGTGTGTCTACTTAAGTTTTTCATATCTTTATTTCTTAATGCATTTTCCATTCCGATTGCATTTACAGGGTCAAATAACGATGTACTGTGTATTCTTACTGAAGACAGATTCCATAAATGATCCATTGTTCTCCTACTCCCAAATGTGGCGCAGCGTGAGGAAATAATGACGAACGAATGGGATAAATTGTATTACTGTTAGCAAACTAGACGCAGTGATAAGAAAAGAAAAATTTCTAGAGGTCAGCCAGAAATGTTATTCAATAAATAGTTGCACATTGCTAACGGGTTATAAAAGCGACTTTGGCGTGAGAGCGGATCTGGTTGTATCTCCACCTTTTGAAGTTGACAACGGAAGGGGCTTTTGAGTAAATTTTTGATGCAGACAATGTCCGATGACAATTGTATTCTGACAGTCTCTATATAGATATGAATCCATTTTTTTCTCTCGCCCCACTCCAGCTATGGGGAAAATAGCAAGACAAACTGGGTCCTATAGCCTCGTGTGGCAACCGTGCTATGAGAAAGACAAAACCTGTGGGCTCAGTGCAACCCAGACCTTCTTCTGTGATCTTCCAAGGGCGATCCAGACCATATTCTGTGATCTTCGGTTGTTGGTCAAGTGCTTGAAAGGGGAGATGGTCGCCGCCAAGCTGTCTGAAAGGTTACCGTAAAGATCCTAAAGAAGGAGTATCGAACTCTGATTCTTCTTCCCTCAGCCACCTTTGATGATTGAAGCAGTCCTAGGACTGATTATGTTGATGATATAGATATCTCAGACTGGAAAAGCAACAAAAACTTTGACCGAAAGAATAAGAAAATTACCATTAATTCAGTGACTTATTTTCCAAGTGATTATTAAGATCTGGTTTAATATCATCATTCACCAAATCTTTGAGCTAAAATCAAGGGTAAATGAAAGATTTTTCTTGCTCCTGTGTATAATGCATGAAAAAGTATTTTTTATATTTTTCCAGCTTTCACCATTATGTTTTGATACAATCCTTCACCACATCTTTTACATAAGAACTGAGGTGAAGGAAGGTTTTTAGAAAGTCCCAGTGCCATATTTTATTGAGTTTTTCTAAGTGAGCAAGCTCATAGGCACTACCGGAGATAGTGATGGACTTCCTGGGAAATTCTTAATGTATGTTTCAGTGTTCGTTTTAATGGTTCCTAGTTCTCATATTATTGGAATTTTGGTTTTGTTTAACGGCCACATTATTGCAATTTCTACTTCCAGTTCTTTATATTTTGAGATTATTTTTCAAATTCTTTTGCAAATTACAAAGGATAACCATGTCTATAAGATAGAAGTTGTTTTTGAAATCTTTTATTTTTATATCTGAACTGTTGCCATGTATAGGTCGGTCGACATATATAAGGAACTGTAATATTTTCAGCTTCCAACACAAGCAATGGTTTGGATTCATACTATTTCTCGGTATAAGGAAGGTTATGAAGTTCGCATATTTTCCAACGTAAGTATTCCCTTACACTTCTTCTGTATGTGCCGTGTCCCCTCAAGAGGTAGGCTCCCATGGCCCTCCTGTAAAAATCCTGTCTTTTCGTTATTTCTCCTAAGCCCTGTTCCGACAGCCATTTACTTAAACTCACTATGTTATGCGTTGTTTTCCTCTGTTCATCTTGCCTTCAATCTGTTCTATGAGTATCAGATTTTCCAATCCTTCCTTTCTCAAACCACAACTGTGTCTTCCCAATGTTAAGTATTAGCGTCCTTGTTGCTTCCATTTTCTCTGAAACTTCGTTGTTACTCACACGATCGGTCTACAGTATCCTCAGCATCATTCTGTAGAACCACATTTCTGTTGCTTCAAGTCTCTCCTTCATCTTTGAAGAGATCGCCCAGCACTCATTGCCATACAGGAAGACAGATATCACGTAACAGTTTAATACTCCTTTTCTTGTTTCTAGCGAAATTTTTCTATTCCTTAATATTCTGATTAGCTTTTGGAATGCCTCCTTGGCTATCCCAAGATGCCTTCAGATTTCACTGTCACACTTCCCGCCCCCTATTAAATTTAAATTTCCGCACTTGTTTTATTTTGGAATCCTCGATTCGCAATTCGGACTTTGGGTTCATACCTTTGTTAATAATCATACCTTCTGTCTTCTTGCAATTGATGTTTAATCCTTTCTTATCACTTTCCTTCACTACATTCTCTAGAAGTTTTTCTAGGTTTCTTTCTGTATCAGCTATCCCCTATCATTCTTATATTTAGGCTTACCGTCATATCACTTTGAAATAACCGGTCTCGTACGATCACCGAAGTTAAGCAACGTCGAGCCTGGTCAGTAGGTAGATGGGTGACTGCTTGGGAATACCAGCTGATGTATGCCTGAATGTGCGGGAGATGTAATTGATAACGGCTAGGAACTGGAAATTGGAATGTCGGATTCCTGTGATGGTCGAGTTTGTTATAATAAATGCCGTTCAGAATAGTATAAATACAGCCATGATCCCCCAGTTATGAGTTAATATTAGGTTGGTGCAAAAATAATGTCGTTTTTTGACGTATTTTTAACGTCAAAAAACGACATTATTACGTCATTATTTTTGCACCAACCTAATAGTAGGATTTGTATCAGTAAATTATTATTATCTAAAAAAAATTCTGTAATCTAAAACAATATCTGGCTTTAAATATCCTATATAAGGTTGATAAGCCGATAAAATAAATCAACCTATCATATCTATATTTAAATTCATTTTGGGCTAGAGTAGAGCACACAGATGGTCAACAGTTTCTTCAGAGTTTGTAATAAAACGACGCTTTCGATCGGTTCCATTCTTTAAAACGTATGCGTTGTTGGCACGTTTTCATCTTAAGCAGCCTGAATGAATTATTTGTTCCGGGTTTCAACCCAGACCTCTGCAATCACAATTAGTTCAGATTTTTTGTTCATATCAGTGTCTTCTACTTGCAGTTGGTATCGGTAAAGGAAAGTGTTAAGAGAATCATTTTTGTGAATGATACTTCTCCGAGTTCTGGGTCATTTGATGTGGTCAAATGACCTTAAAATGAATGCCTTTCAGCCGGGAATTGGTTGGCAGCAAAATTAAGAGTGTTGAATGACAAAGTCAGTTGTTACCAAAATCTACTTCAATGCAGTCCGTTTTAGTTCGTTTACTACTCTTCGCTCACCTGATAAGTAAACTATACTACAAAAACCCGATTGAAGTTATTTTTGGTGTTTCTAACTTCCTACCAATAAGCCTTTTTTTTCTTTCCTTTTTAGCCCCTGATCATAACAACTATAATTATAATAAAACCATTTTTTGTTGTTTACTATAAAACTCAGTTGGTCTTTCCTATCGTTCCATTTGTCTTTCTTTATCTTATTTCTTTTGTCGCACACGTGGCAAAAGGCTGGTTTTTTTTTTTTTCGATTTGGTTCTCTGATTGGTCAGATACTTTCATTTTAAATTTTGATGTTTTTGGTACCATCATCTTGTGTGCATAAGTTTAAATTCTATTTGAATTGTCGGATTTCTTTCATTATGGAATCTAGCTTTTTGTTGGATTCATACTGATAAACACGATTTTGATGGATGCTAAATCTTGTTTCCCAATTATTAGTTAATTCAAGATATCTTTTTCAGCCTATGGTTGTAGTCTTGGATGCGTGTACTAGTTTGCCTTATACATTTACAGTGAATCTGTTATATATGGTAAGGAATCCTTCTATATATTCTGCCTATCTATTCTAGATTATCACATTTAAAATGTATGTAATAACATAGAACGGATATCTTGAATTTTTATTTAATTCAGTTTTATTTGTCAACACTACTCGCCTAAAAGATTCTTCTTAAATTTTTCTTTCATTTTTGTATGGTGGATTGCTTGTTCTACATTTGTACCAAGATATTTATTTATTTTTTCTTGTTCACGAATCAGAATTCCTTTGCCAATTTTCATATCAATTCTAGTACTAGCTTTGAATCTTGCCATAGCAGAATTTCCTTGACATGACGATTTCATCATATATGTATTCTTTTATTGTCTAATTAATTACTTATCACCTTATGAAAACAGGAGAATAAATTATTAACTAATTTATCATATATCTTATAGCCAGTGAATTTGTTATTTCATTTAATAGGGATATTAATACAATAAAGAATTATTATCCTTATTATTCACTTTGGACGCAATCAATTTGTCATTGATTTGACAGGAATTATAACTATTATTACCATTGTTATAACTGACAATATCCCTTATTCTGGTTGATTGATCCTTACGCTCATTCCATTTCTCAACTAGAATCAAGAGACAGTTCAAATGATATATTTTTCAAAATGTTATTTCCTAAATTAAGAGAAGTGTGCAATAAGTTGCTAAGCTTAGAGATCAAACAGTATCAGTTGTTAGAGAAATGTTACAGTGTGTTATAATATAGAAGATATGACAATGAATTTTATTATTTTCTGAAAATCGCATACTAAACATGACCTTGAAAAAACAAAAGAATTGGAATAGATAATTACCGATCCAATGGGAATGATTCTCTTGAATCTTCATTTCGTTCGGTTATTACAACTGTCACCTCTCACTGATGTTAGCACATTAGGTTACACATTTAGTGCAAACCGGTTAACTCAGTTCTGAAGTATTGCTTGCTTAGAAAATCCAACCTTATACTGAAAGAAGCTTAGTTCAGACATCGGTGACTAGGATGCTGAAACGCGATAAAACAGAGGATTGTTGAAACTTATTGAAGTATTCACTGATTACGGCAACGATTTTCAAAGGCATTGTCTCATGAATAAAGTTAATGGTACCAAAAACTCGCATTAATGCCCCGATTCATCGATTCTGGTGATATCGGATTGTTGCTGTTCATCGATGTGTTCAGTGACATGGACATTCACAAAGATTCGGAAACCCACCAATGCAGACAGGCCGGCCTACACCGGAGTAAATGGAAAGCTCATCAGCCAGATACGAGTTTACAAACACAGATAAAAACAGAGCATATATAGATATAGGAATTGCGGAAATTTCAACATTTCTTTTTGGAATGGCTTTTTGGTTTATACAGTTTATTGTATTCTTGCATATAACGGTAAGAAAACGTTTTACACATAAGAGATATTCGGCATACATTGACCGAACAACGTTAGTGCCGTTTTTTGCTTTTGTTTTTTTTTAATAGCTTATCAGGTAATTACATTCTCAAGTCTATTCTAACAGTTATCGTTCTTTCTAATACTAATGGAGGGGTCCTTCCTAAACTTTTGTTTAAGACAATATTTTTTTCTGTTGGAACTGTTTCAGTGGTGCGGTTTTTATTATTTGAGAAAGATCTTTGTGTTTTTAGAGCCAGTCTATACTGTCGGACGAAGATCTAAATGTTTCATTAGATTGAAAACATTTTTTATTATTTCATAAGCAAATACTTGCATATAGATGATAGTTTAAATATTTACTGCATGGCATTCATATGAGGGTCAAGATCTAACTTAGGCTGTTTAGGGTCAATGTTTTAGGTTAATATTTTTCTTTTGTAGATACCAACGATATTAGACAAACTTACTACTTATCCTGCAACCTATCATGTGTTCCATTCTCTAATAGTTATACAAGTGTTAAAATATACCTAATTAATCAATAAGTTAGGTATATTTAACCTATTCTTTACTCTAATGTAATAATTGTAATTTAATGTAATAATTTGGAATAAATGTTTATCCGTGTCAGGAATAATGATAACTATTTTTTTTTATTATTATTATAAACAATTTCACTTTTGTTGATATATGCACAGATGTTTATTCACTGAAAAAATTTTACTTCTGCTGACGTTTTACAATTTCGTGGCAGTTTGATTTTGATGAAGTAAAAAATAATATAGAAACAGCATTCGAAGAATTTTCAGCTGCAGCCCAATAGGGGATAATGAGAAATAATCATCAGTAAGAGCGACTGGCATTTCCCGCATGTGCCTCCCTCTGCTAACGTGGGAGGTTTTGCTAGTTACAATAAGACACTTGCTTTCATAAATTTTAATTCTGATCTCATACATAGCATAGGATTACGGGTAATTACTGAGTTTTTTGTGAGGTCACAATATATTAAAAAATATTTATACTATTTACATCGTTTGGGCTGATGTCCTCATCTTTATTGTCATATCCACAACGTTTCGGCCGTTGTACGCCCTGGTCTTCTTCAGGTGATACATATTGTAATTTCGCACCGAACTTTTTATTTAGTCCAAGGGAGTAGATTTCTCTAGTTCCACATGTCATGCCTTTTCTGGATATCTCAATTTCAGTTAATTCTATTTAGTAATTCAGCATTACGAGTATTTATTCACCTCTGCTGTGGCAAGGTATTGAACTCACAACTCTTTCGGTCAAGCCAATTTTGGATTACCTCAACCAACGCTTTTATCCACTGGACCATGTGTTCTTGGGTTCGAAATAACAAGGTATGACACCTGAAGAAGGCCGGAGAGTACAACGTCCGAAACATCGTGATTATGACGATAAAGATAAGGACAACAGCCCTAACAATGTTAATAATGTAATAGTTACAATACTTCATCTCAGAAATATAGACAATAATTGGAACTTGTTTTAAGATTTACCTGATAAAGATTTGTAGCGTCATGGGAGAATTGTAATCAATAAAATTTATATATCAATCACTTAAGCTAATGTGAATTTTATCTGAGTTTAAATGTCAACAATCAACAAATCTGATGGAACTGAAGTACTGGAAACAGTACAAGAATATCATTCATATTGATACTGGACACACATTGTTCGTTTCCCTTTATGGTAATTCTCTAAACGTAGCTTAGATGCGGCACAAAGCAGAAAGTGTGGAACACTTAGTGATGATCGAAATCACTACTCAGTCGTAATTGATCAAGCGAAACAAGTTTGCTAATCATTACTTCCCGTCGAAGTGTCATTACTTTTTCTTTATGTGTACATTTATATTTTCATTATATGTAACTCCACTGTTACGTGTTGCTTGAATGGTTAGATTACATTTATGTTTTGACTTTATCAAAGCAAAGGTGAATACATACGATACGCTTCGCTTCACGAGTTCAAACTCTGCCATTGCGCTACTGAAGTCACCCACAACATCGACAGTATTTGTCGGATGCAGACAGCTTCAAACAAAACAAAACGTACACACTTGGTTCCAAAATATTCGTTGTAATAATGTGGATGTCCAAGATGAATCTGTTCGTAATCGCGCTTGACAATGAAGAAATGAGAGCAGCTGTGAAGCCTCGTCTAGAAACATATATCCGGTCGTTAAAGACAGAATTTAAGGTAGTCTCTTCAATAGTAGGAAGACATCTAGTACGAATGGGAAAATTGAAATACACAAAGGTTGCTCGGTGTAAAAAAATTGACTCTTTCTCAGCTTGACAAATTTGATTCCTACTCAACCGTCTGTTATAACCAGGTTTGAATACCCAGACAGCGCATTACTGATGGTTTAGAAGTGGTGCCTTAAAAGTTGCAAAGATTTTCTAAAAATTGGTGAAGAGAAAAGGATCTATCTGAGTGGAAGATATCACATAACCTCATACTTCTTGCGAAAATTGATGGAAATCAGCGTCCTTCTCCAGCGTCCATATTCAATAACGACAATCACTTTTTCGAATCTTAATGACATATAAGCGTCAGTAGAAGAATCCAAATATAGACCAAGTAGAAATTTATTTTCAGAAATTTGTCAACTGCCTTGACCCCAGTTGTTATCGTGATAGGATAAACTGACTTCCGAACTTTTGACCACATTTCTTCCATTCTAATGATACTTACTTATAATTGTGTTTGAGATATGATGTTTTGAAATACGTACTTGCAAACAGCTATTTATTATTGAACAATATTTGAAGGATATAAAGGAATATAAGAATTTTACTTTGAACAAACAGATACATTCACTTCACAAATTTATACACATGTTTATGTAGATATATAGGGATACATAGAGAGATATATACGAATGAAGGAAAGGGACATTTAAATTTTAACCTTTTTAAAATAATCAAGGCTGGTGCATATGCACACCAGAATAGCTTCGAATTAACTTTCTTTTTTTATAAAATTGAATTAGTTATTTTTACCATCTTTTTTTCATTTGCGATTTGCTCTCAGAAAATAAGACGGGAAATTGTTCTTTAACTGAAAGGGAACTGTATATAAAACATTTAAGAAGTGAATTTATAAAAGGTGTGGATAATTGAAGACCTGTATGAGTGAACTCAAAATCCTGCCTCCTTTTAATGAATTTAGACATTTTGAAAAGCTTACTTTATCCACTAGTGATCTTACAGTTAATTTCAAGAACTGCGTAACTTACGTCATATAATAATCACCTTTCCCATCAGTGATGTCAGAAGAAATGTAAACGGTTTTCTTTTCCATTACAAGTTATACGATACTGACTGTTAAGCAGCCCAAACTTACAGAGGCCATATTAACTTACGACCATTACGATATCCATTCGTCCTCAGAGATTGACACTGTGTTCATTAAAACGAGTAACTGCTGTAACACAATCGCTTAAGTGAATTAATGTGGCGTTATGAGTAGGGTTCATTTGAGTAGAAAAATAAACTGATATAGAAAGGTCGCCAGGCTACATTATGTTCCTTAATATAAGTGGCTTTATTTGCTCACACAAGACGTTCTCTGTCAATACTTCAACTTAACTGATGAAAATCGCTGTGAGCAATGAGTAATACAGTCATCAGATAACAAAATACTTTTGGTAAGGAAAAATTTGATGGTAATAATTTAGAACTTTTCGAATTTCAGTTGAGCATCTCATCGTCCAGAAGGAGAACGAGTAGAACTTGGATAAAATGCTACATTGCTAAGACGTTACTTTTTAATATCACATCAATCAGAAAATTATGCTAAAATATTAGAATATCTCTATCTATAAAAGGCAGGATGTGTGTGTAACGAATGCACGGCTGCAATTTTCGAAGGATTTGCACCAAAATTTACAATGCTCCAAGTTAGTGGGAAAGCCAAGACCGACTTTGCCTTTCCCAACTCCCATCGATAGTAGAAATAATCGATTTTTTCATGCTTCTACGGCAGTTTTCATGTAGTTTGCGGCCATTTTCTACTGGCCAGAGTGAGAGCCTATAGCTGGCTGCCACAAATAGGTAGGAAGATTCTATTAGCCATCGTGAGAGCCAACAGCTGACTGACACGAATGTTAACCAGCATGCTAGCATACAAAAACAAAATTGATAGCTGCATTCGTCACAAGTGGAAAAAATTTAAATCTGCATGTCACTTTACTCCAATTGGCTCATTCCCTTGCTTAAACTCAACTTTGATTCTGATTCCGCAGAATTGGGTTGGATGTGAAAAAGTATTTGTTGTTAACATTCTTTTTTCATTCGGTTTTTCCAGTTACGAGTCCTTTTTTTAAAGCTGATCGTTTTGTGTTCATTTTGTTTAGTTCTTTTTTCGTAACAGATTTAATGTTTAGTGTATAGCTTAGAAAAAAGTCGCAGTGTGAGATAGGCAAGAAGTAAGGCATGTAGCAACATCAGCACGCCAAAGGGCACTCCTTTAAAGTCAAGGAAGGGCAAAAATATTTTAAGTCAAGTGATAGCAATTGCTGTATGAGTCGTACGATTTTTGAATCAAGCACGGGCAACGTCGGGCCATGCCGCTAGTACATATATATACATGTTACATATATACATATTCACAAGGATGCAAATATAAACAGGGTGCGATGTGTAAAATTTCGCCATATTATATTTTTAATTTGTTTTGATTTTGTCGACTGCACATTATAGTAAGGTCAGTTGTGTACCGTCTGTGAGAAAAAGAGCACCATGACGCAATTTACTCCTCAAGAAATTTGGAAATGTCACACTGTACTACGTGGTGTTTGCGCTAGAAGCTCAACTGAGGACAGTGTAAAGGATTCGGAAAGTGTTGGATTACGAAGGTACAGCAGCTCGGAAAACTCACTCTGGTCATTCTGAGAAAATAATGCCCGTTGATGAGTGCCTCAGTTTCAACAGAGACGCCTAAATTAAGTAACTTGGGGAAGTAGAGCTTCCCTGGGTCAAGGGGGGGGCGTAATTGTTGGAAGACCCTGTGTCTAGCAACAGGACTCTGCACCATGCCACACAAGCAGGAAAACCTAGTCATTGCTGTTTTGTCAGGAAATTACTGCGATCACATGATTGTTTACATCTGGCCGCATAACTCCCCACATTGCACCCCTCTTGATTATCATGTGAAGGGCACAATTTAATGAGAGTCAAGCAAAACTCCTTGTAACACCAAAGATGAACTGAAAGCAAGGATTATGGCACTTAAACAAGGAGACCCTCAAGAAGAGTTGCAGGAGATTGCGAAGTCGTTTGGAAGATGTGGTTGAAGCCAATGGCGAATTGAATAAATGTACTCTTTAGTATTTCAAGATACTTTTGTCTAATTTTGGTAAATATATCTGTTAAAATGAGATGCCTGTTATTTGCAATTTTGCGTAATTTAGACGATTCATCGCACACTGTATTTTATCTGAATGTGTTTGTATGAGAGGGATATCGATATTTAAGAAATATGCTTATGTACCGAGTATATACGGTGGACTCTCTCGTCGTGAACGACAAATCAAGGCTCAGTAAAATAAAGTGTTTCTCAACCTTTATGGACATGCATGTGTCTCCCAAAGCGCGAAGGTATTTGCAAACTTTTAGACAAATGGAACATGTGGCTGAGACTTTTCGTCCGAATCTTTGACGATCAAATGCTACATGTTTCCGCTAGTTTACAGCAAGGTCAGCTTTAATACGTGCGACAAAGCCACAGTAGCGGGTAAGACTATCATTGAGAGGAGCAATATACTGCCAATATTCTGTTTGCGTGTAGATAATCCCGATGTTCAAGTCGACCTGGCTCAAACCTTTGTATAGAAACAGGACAGACACCAGATCCTTCGTTCTGTCCATATATATATATATATATATATATATATATATATATATATATATATATATATATATATAATAAATAAAATATAGATTAAAGTATGTTATATTTCTAACTAAAAGTGCTCAATATCAGAGATATAGCGTATGTAAATATAAAAGTGGACACTGAAGTCGACACCGAGCGGCGATAATCTCTTTCATGCATCAACGCAAATTAATTAATTATTTAATTATTCCTTCTTTTATCATACCATTTTCTTGGATTTAATCCATATTTATGACTATATATATATATATATATATATATATATATATATATAGTGAGGGAGAGAAAGAGAGAGAACTATACAAAACAAAGAAATGTACGACTATACTATACAGAAAGTCAAAGAGAAAATACGACAAAATGAATATGAAAACATCTGCTTCTTTTTTAAATCTTAAATATATATTTATATACGCGGTATAAAAACTTAATTCCTGGAATGGCCGCAGCGTGTCTCTTTAGGCTTTAGGCAATAATTTGCTCCTGAACACGTTTTTGCTTTCTTGGGAAACAGACTAGATATGTCATTTGTTACTGAGTAGTTGAGTAGATGGTACGTGTTCATGTTATACTGTTGGCCAAAAATGAGAGAAAGCAATCAGGAGCATCGGATTAACGTGATGATTGATGAAATTGCTAGTGAAACATTAGCCCTTTGAAAAATGGCTTATACTGAACATGTTATGTAGATATTGAGTGTTTTTGTTGCCTGTTGAAGAGAGACAAAAATAAGTGGACAATGCTGCAAAAAATAGCTCAAAACGAAAACAAATGAAAATGTGAACAAAGTAGTAAATTTTATGCGCTCAGATGGATAATGTGTACGGTTGATAGGAAAAGAAGTGATTATGCCTAAGGAAGCAAATTAATAGATTCTAACAAAGGATTTGGAAATGAGAAAAATATCATCAAAGATGTTGCCTCCAGTCTTGAGTAATGAGATTAAACAAGTATTTGAATAATGCAGATATATTTGCGAGAGTCGTTGCAGGTTATGGAACGGTGTTTTCAATATGATTCTGAAATAAAACATAAGCGCTTGCGAAGTAAAACAAAGATTTAACTTCAGACTAAAAACACGCATGTCTTGCTCGAAATTTAATATCATACTTGTCAGTTACTCTGATCACAAGGGAAAACTACTTTGAATTCATATCACAATGGCAAAATGTCAATCAACTTGCATATTTACAAGTTCTGAAAGGGTTATTAGAAGATACTTGGAGTGGAATTTCCATTATGACATGCGTATCCTACGTTTCCGAAATCTTACCGAGAGAAATTCATTACAAATCAGGTTGTTCACCTTATTAACCAGACGTAGGACTCTTTAATTTGGGGGCTATTTATAATATTGTAAAATTACATAAGAGAACAAAGATTTGCTGGAATCCCTGACATCCAACATGACCTGACTATATGACTGTAAGTTATTCCGGAAAATATGTTCCGAGAATTTTCCAGCAATGGCACTCTAGTTTTATGAAATATATCATTTCACAGGAGAAGTCTGCAACCAATAGTTACCAGGTAAGCAAATTTTGCTTTTACAAGGCCATTCCGAATATTAAAATATCAACCTTGTATGTGTGGATGTGATTTTAAATAAGTAAATATCAAGTAGATAATTATAGTTGGATTAGAAGATAATCTATTCCAACAAAAGAATATGCAATGCAGATAATTAGAGAATATTTTCTTTAAAAAATATTAAATTATTTTTCTTCTAAGAAAATTAATCTTGTTTTTTTTTTGTTGTTTTTTTTGCGGGGGGGGGGTCTCTGTGGAGGTTCCCATCTTCCTTGTAAACTATTTTAAAGGGTTTCTTCAATCAAAACGATATCTACAATACTTAAAAAAAGGACTGTTTGATCGTCTAGCGATGCAAACTCTATGACACAACATAAAAATACATCATATAATGGGTGTTATGTAAACTTACTTTATCAATTTCAAACCAGCAAATATTACAAGCAAATCTGACAACTTCAAATGACAAGGTCTGTGATTATAAACATTCGAAAACACAGTGAATTACACAGTGATTTATATAAACTGTCTATGTTCTTTCCGAACAATTTTTGTACTGACTAAATATTTTTGATTTCCTTATTTAGCAATGCTATCAATGTTTGCGAATTAGCTTTTTTGACGATTTCAAGATCAAATGATGATTCTAGGCGATAAAACATTGTTCTGTATATTCCCTTGTAAAAAAACGTTATGAGAAGTTTTCTCATAGCAGAAATGATGAGGAATATTCGTTTGTTTCTAATTAGGTTTCTTTCAGAGCAATCAATTTTCTTCAACACAAATAATACCGAAGATACCACAAAAAGTATAAAAACTTATTGAAATAAAATTATTCGGTTGATTAGTTGTAACCAATATTTATTAGCTGTGACTACAAAATATTTAAAAACTCATTTCTAAGTCAATATATTCGCAGATAGATTTGGCATTAAACGTTATGCTCAAGATATCTATATCAATAATCTGGAACAAAATCTATAACAATAGTTTTCTGTCTGAATTTCAAATAAATACGTCTATATCGGCTTGACTCTAGCAATAATCTATATTATAATGATCCAATTTCTGTATTTTCGAGTGATATTGTGTTTATGACAATAACACAAAAACTGTATATAGGGGGATTTTAACGATACCCTTAACTTTCCCAAACTTTGAGAACAATTTCCATTCCTATTAAACCATGGTTTGTGTTGTAATTTAATCAGAAATTGAAAATCAAATTTCTCGCTAATCGAGATATGTTCGTCTATTAAAGACTAATTACAGATTTAATTCTTTTGTTTTCATTATAAGAAAATAAACAAGAAAAATATTTAACCCACCTGCATCATGTGATGTCTTATTAGTATGTCATGAATCGATACTTAAATAATTTTCAAGCAATCAAATTAAGAATGTAAATGTTTTCACATGGCAAGAAAATTTGAGATTTGTTAATGGAAGGGACACGATTTTTCATGCTGTAAATCTTATCGTTATTTTTCTACTTTCCAGTTAGTTATCCCTCTTCAAATGTTTCTTAATTTTTGCTTCTTTATTGATGACAGTTGAGACGTTGAATTATACTGTGCTAGCATATATATATATATATATATATATATATATATATATATATATATATATATATATATATATATATATATATATGAAGAAAGTAAGATATATAATCTGGTGTTCTTATTTTTACAAAACAGCGCTCAATGTAAATTTACAGAACATAAATATTATAAATTAACTGATTTAAAAATGTGGTTCCATCGCTACACAGGAATTACCATGTTTCAAAATCAGAAACTAAAAACTTCAAATTCAATTATATAATTAAATCAAAAGCATTAATTCTGTTTCATCTTCAAGCGAATTTTGGAATAACTTATTTTGATATTTACTGAGTTTTAAAAGCACATACATTCATAATTTTTGTTTCCAAGGATACAGAAAAATCCAATCATTTAGACAGAGGCGGTTGCGTGTTCAATTTTATTGACAACTACTGTATCAAATATTAGTTACTTTCGGAAAGAGGTTAAGTAATATTAACAGGAGAATGTTTCAGTCATCGGCCATTCGAAGTTTTTGGCCGTTAATTATATCGGAAGGCTAACAGTTGAGGCTGCTTGGCAATAAACATTAATTTTTAGATACCAAGAATAACGGTAAGAAAACGTGGGAATATGGATAATTATTGTTCGTAAGCTGTTCATAGGTTCGAATTACACTAGCGTGACAAATATTAAAGAATATATGAAGAGGTAATGGCACCAACGTACCTTGACGTCGTGGAAATGACTAGCTTTATATTGCCCTGTTAATATTCTTTGTAAACAGTATATCATCATGTTTGCTTTGTAAACAGTATATCATCTTGTTTGCTTTCTCTGAACCTGATTCGTAGGAGCACGTTTTGGGGCTGCTGAAAACAAAAGAAATCAGAAAGTTGATTCTAAAATGACGGAGAAACTTTGATATATACATTCTATTGATAATCATCTGATATTATTTGTATTTACATCGCCTCGACATGAGTTGTTAGGGAAGTTAGTGTAGATGAAGTATGATGCCCCATATAAAAATTAAATTTGAAATAACACAAGTGTTGATATGTCGTAATATTAACCAATCAAATGTAATGGTTTTCTTCAGCTATGTATTTGTCAATACAATAATGTGTTAAAAGCCGTATATAATTTTCTATATGCGTGTCTGTGTGGAAACAGTGAGAGTCGCAATGAAATCCGATTCAAGTAGAATCCGTGATTCAGTTATTAAGAAGCCTTTTAGAAACAATGGAAACATTTCTGAATCTTTACACAAAAACGTATTAGAAGTTTGGGGGTTTCACTTGCCAATGACATTGAAAGAAAAAGATATGTGGATAATTCACAAATATATAAATATCATTTTATTTGATTTCTTTTAGGAAGCAACAATAGTAATAGCAGTAGATGGCTAATATGAAATCACCCTTCGATTCGTCAGTAACCCCGCACGAGAATCTGTGACATTTTCTGGTTTGAACTCAAACTATAGCACTCAGTTTCTAGCATATACAATAATAAAAATGTTTGAGCTTTTTCCTATTCTTTCTCCTCCTCCACTCTTTTCTCTCCTTCTCTCTCTATCTATCTGTCTCTATTTACTTCTATCTCTCTCCCCAGTTCTTTCCAATATATAATACACTATGTATTATAGATGGGTGTGTTGTTAGAATACACATTGCATCATATATTCTTTTCTGAAAGTACGTTAAAAATTGAGCATTAAAATGTTCTACCGCTTAGTGACACTTGCTTTTATTCTGATGCATTTCAAGTGTAAGTATTCGAGGCAGGTCTGTTTAAGAAAATGATAATTTCTATTATTGACACCAACCCCAAAATATCGCCAATACGTGTGATGTGTCATGCAGAAGAAGAAATGAAATAATCTTTACCAGCTGCACACAAATTTATTTAAGATACAACACTAAGACGAAATAGTTATGGACATATTACCAAAATATAAATCAAACAGGATAAAACTGTGATTTGGGATTGAATTCTAATTCAATTATTAATTTGAAAAAATCGCCAACCAATGAAACTGACGATTTACAAATTCATCGTGTATATTTATGATTGTTTTGGGAGATCTGATTGGCATCAGCGAAGGTTTCCACAATGACCAAGACAAAAAAGCTTTCTCTAGTGTTTCCTCAGACAGTAATTGACAAGTGAGTGTGTGAGTGTGTCTGTGTGTGTACGTATGTGTGTATATATGTGTGTGCTTGTTTTACTATAAATAATAAATAATCAACCTTAAGTGGTTTTCCTATCAAAAGATGATGTCGGAATGTTAAGAATAAATCAAATGAAAAATTGAAACAAATCAAATTGACAAAATCTAATCTGATCTCCGCTGAATATTTATTGCTGCATTGGCAATATTTAATATCTAACAACTTATTCGTATCTTTTCCGTTAATTCACCCCAAATTTACTTATCACAAATATTAATTCGCACCAAGAAATTGTAAATTTTAAATCAAAGTTTGATTTATTTTTTATTAAATTTTTGGCACTAGTTTACATTTAAGAAAAAATCTGTTCTAGTACGATTGATTAATTTCTTAATATTTCCTGGTGAAATGGATTAGGGTTTTTATTTACTTATTGGTCAAATATGACAGCAAAACTATGATTTGTGAAAAGGAATAATATTGCGATTCTACTTCTTAGTAAACAAATTTGCAACATTGTTGATTCGTGTTTAGAAAAAATCCGGATATTCTATTCTACAATTGCTATTTTCTGTGTGAAAACTATTTAGCAAATTTGTTTCGAAAGTGCTCGAAATTCACCGACACGTTCTTCTTTGTTTAGGGAAAAAAAATGAAATCTGCTCGATACTTTGCTATTTATGTAGCTTTTGTACAGCCAAGTGACTTTTGCAATCGATTCATTTGTAAAGTCTCTTAAGTGGTCTTCTTTTATAAAATATTGGTATTTAAATAATTCTGTTAATGTAATCTTTAAATCTTTCCTTTTAAAAAACACTATATTACTTTTCTAGAAACAATATGCGCGGGAAAAACTTAGCATTTCCATAATTATTTCGTTGACAAAATTAGGTAAAAAATACTTGTCAAAAACTAATCAGAGAAAACTGTTAACAAAAAAATACCTATGCGTATATATACGTTTTCTTTTTATGCCTGTTTATACCTATTCTTATGTATGTGTGAGGGTGGATGTTCGTATCTATGCTTAAGCCTGTGTTTTTTTGTTTTTTTTTCAGAATCTCCTAATTTCAATTTTCCAAGCATTCTATTATGCCAAAGGCAATTCCAAAATATATCAACTTCAAAGAAACCCAGCTTCTTTTACTAATTAAATAAGATGGTACTTTCATTTAATCTAATAATGAGATTTCCTTTGAGATGGATCAATTTGTAGCGCACAGAATTTTACATAATAACCAAAGATAGCATGAATATTATCGTAGATCGATAATTAAGAAGATAACACTTAATGTATTTCCACTTATAAGCTAGATTTGCCAAACACATTTATCTGTATGTTTTGAAATGTCTTCACTGTTGTAGAATTTTCAAGAAATGATGAGTTCTGTAGAATGCTTCCTTTAAAATGAAATATCTTGCCTATTTTATAATGACAATATTATCGTTGAAATTTTATGCAAGTTTTTTAGAACATGTCAACTATGATGGCGTCTTCTCTTTTGACATCATTGACTGGAATAAACAAACGTATTAATTTGCCTAAGAAATGTTTTTTCGCCTTCTTTCATATAATTTGATTTTCAAAAATAAGAGAAAAGTATACAATATCACCGCCGACGCTTCTGGCTGATTTAACAAAATAAACACCATATTTTTTTTTAATTTTTCTCTCATAATCTATGTAACAATATTTTCGAATCATGTAAAATCGCAACAGAATAAAAAGGTAAACATATTGCAGAATAAAATAACTAGGACATAAATTTTCATTTGTATTCCCTTGCTCATTTTTAGATTTCGATCTTTCTTTTGCGTTTCTTATAGAAATGCCAATTTCTGTTGATTTCATCCTTTTTTGGTCTTTCGTTAATTCCGTTAAAATTTAAAATATTTTCTATTTTATTACGCTTAATAATAATCCTAACCTAACTGTCTCATATATGCTTTAATTTAAACAATGTTATGTATAGCTATCTAGTCTCATATTCACACCTGCATAGTTATTCTATTTTTGACTAGACGTCAATTTTTCACCCATTTTCCTGAATGCCGCGGCACCTTTTTTTCAAGCAACCTACCTGCCAAGACTTTTCATTTTTTTTTGTCAGCAATTTATTTCACTTTCCACTTCTTTTCTACAATTTAAATATATTCAGAAATAATCGTTTCTTGTGTCATCCTCCACAGTTGCTGACAGAACACAATTGTTCTCTTAGTCAGGTTACATTTCTCGATACAGCAGACGGTTTAAGTTGAACTAAATTGACAGGCTCTGTCAGAAAATAAAGAAAACAGAAAAATTCACAAAAAGTTAGACAAAAGGCATATGATTTGGTGGTTCTGATGTGAAAAAATGTTTTGTTTGAAAATGCTGAATTTTCAGTTCACTGTATTCTATTATACAGCAATAAGCTGTAATTTATACAGATGATTCGGCTTCTTTGCAGATAGCGTTTGGCTGCTCCGCACTTATATGTCAAGTCAGCTTTGTATCGAAATGGGAGTGTAATTTCGTGAGATAACAGTGCACAACTTATATTACACTATATTCACGTAGGATGAAACATGCAAATAATATTGTGAAGCTTGCGTGTTTCTGACAAAATTGTAATAACGATAAGAGATCACTTGGATATATCGACAGTTTGATAAGAGTTAATTAAAGATGAATGTACTTCAAGTTGTAGTCTCTCTCTCTCTCTCTCTCTCTCTCTCTCTCTCTCTCTCTCTCTCTCTCTCTCTCTCTCAGCACGATCCAACAGAATGTTATTTTCTCTCTAATGCATAAAAAAGCGTGATTATATCAACGGAACTCAATAAGGTGTCACTCAATAAGGTGTAATGTAGTAATATCGGTGATTGAGATATTTAAACATATTAATATAATGCAGTTTAATGAGAGCTTGTTTATTCCTGGGTGCAATAATAATCCTTTATACTTTTCCAATTTTCCCGATGAACAATCTCTAAAAATGTTCCATTCGATTTGAATTATAGAAAATCAAGTTAAAATACATGTCAATCAGCAAGATGATAAAAGTTGAAACTGGTATCGGAAAACAAAGCCAATGATTTGGATTATCAATGAATTGTGGCATTATTATTCCAGTTTTTCTTTTTTTTGCGTGTATGTGGGGGGTGTTTACTTTCAGAAAAAGAATTTAGTGTTATTGAGAATACCAAGTGCTGCAAGTTTAGATGTGCGTGTGGTGTAATGAATAATGGCTCGAAATTGTTAATCCTAGAGCTGGGTTCTAATTCCAGTTATATTCGTTATATTCCCTTACACGCAAATACCCTTGAGAAAGGTATGAATCCACCTATAATCCACCCGGTTATGGTTTAATTAGTAAGACTTGTATCTTTAATCCAATATTATCTCCAAAACTAAATAGAATAAAATTACGTACAATGTATATAGATTTTGGTATTAAATAAGCTAAAGAGGTAGTGATACAATATAAGCAAAAACAACCAAACGATCACTGATACAACATAAGTTAAATCAGTTTTTTTTTACCAGATAGTCTTTGATAAATCATCAATTGGAAATGGAAATTGATCATAATAAAATCGATTACAAATAATCATGGAGTTTAGGCTTTCTTTTTTATTTATTTTTCTTTTTCGAAATTCCATAACTTTTATATCTGAGAATCTAGCTTTATATATTAAATAATGGAGAAATTAATAAATTTAGATACACAAGTACACGCATATATTTTCTTTGTATTTGCTTCTTTCTTTCTCTGTATCTCTCTCTCTCTCTCTCTCTCTCTCCCTCTCTGTGTGTGTGTGCGCGCGAGTGCGCATGTGTGTGTAAGTGTGTGTTTCGGTCATTCAGATATGTCTATGTTCAGTGTACCATCAAGATGTAGTTGATCACGACTCTCCACGTAGCACGAAGCAGGGTTTTTGCCTCAATTATTATCCCTCCAAATCCATGTTCTACCACCCATTTACACAAGCATGTGAATCATTTTACTCACTGTTTCATTCTTTCTCTCTTGTTAGGACCAGATTCGCGAAACACACTTTCCTCGGTATGTCTCCTAGATATTTTAACTGTCTCTTTCTGATTCTAAGTGTAAGTCTTCTTATTGTTGCATTTGTTCTTAAAATTTTCTTGTTATTCAGATACTTCGTCCATGGTATTCTCAGCATCCTTCTGTAGAACTACATCTCACAGGTCGAAATTTTATGAATATAATGGATGTCCCAAATTATATTTGAAGCTTGTCGAAAGTTACACCGTTCATTTCAAATGATTCGTGAAATTCGATTGGGTTTTGAATTATTTAGAATTATTTGGATTTAGGGCATTTTTTCAACATTCCGAGCACGTGAAACCAAGTTTAATCCTGAACATGTTAGAAGTTTTTTTTTTCTGAAATCCTTTTCAAGGTTAATCAACGTTTTACAAAAACATAAATCTTACTTTTTTGCATGTTAATTACTTTTTTCAGATGGAACTGAGTACCTCAATTAATTCTGGGAATCAATGTCATTATCTTTTCATTCTCTTTATCTTACCTTTCAAAATTTTGTTTAGCTGCAATACATTTCATAAAGGCTACAAAATAAGTTTACTTTCAATGATGTTGAGAGACTTCGAAGGTTGAATATGAATTTGGCTTTAACATTTTTTAGGTCAAAAAAATTCCTTCATCCATATTTGCATTCCATAGAAATTGCTTCAGTTAGTAAGAAATGGCCTTCTGTGCTCTTTGATGACTTCTGATGCGTTCCAATGATGTCCGACGACAATCTCAAATAGCTAATGTCGTAATTAAATATTTTGTGAATTTTCAATATGGCGATTCATTTTGCTAGAAAATACTTCATGCGACAGTAAATGGCACGTTATGCTCTGTTATAAGCTCTGGCAACCCCGATTGACACCTGAACTCAACTTCATATAGTCTATGTCCAAACCGAATATCTTAAGAGTCGTTATACGAACAATTATAGCACTGGACTGTGAACACAAAACACAGAAAATAATCCATTATAAATCTAAATCAACGTCATCGTCCAGTGTAAAAAGATATTGTAAAAAATAATTTACCTCAACTGAAAATTACCTACTAAGCGAAGAAAACGGCGACTTACCTCGTCAAACCAAGCGACAGCGTGTCGCGTGTATTCTACGACGGAAAAAGTGGCGAAAAAGAAAATTACTTACCAAACAGAAGGGCACGTATTCCGCATAACATGCTGAAAATGGAATAATTGAATTAAAGAAAAAACAAGTCCGTCGCAGGAGTCGCTATACAAGTATTTTGATATGAAAATTACGGAACATCCTATCCCAGCTGTCGACGAATGAAAAAAATAGGTTCTGCCGATAAAAGCAGTTGGTGTACTCGATTCGGGAGCGCAAAATTCGGGTAGTAAAGCTCGTAGCCCAAGTACTAAAGGTTGGAGTGTTGGTTTTTTGAGCGAGTTGGACAAGCTTTTGAAAACTGAACTGTTAAGTTTTTGATTTTATTTTCTAAAACCTTTTTGAATTCTTCAGTTTTTAGTTTATTTGTGTATTTTTGATTCTTTTCGTTTTTGTTCATTTCCTTTTTTTTTTTTCTTTCTTGCATTTTTGCTCTCCCCCTGATTTTGTTTGCATTACTTTGTTTTGTATTTATTTGAATTATCTTTGGTTGTCCACGTTTTTCTTACGCTTTTATTTTCCGTATTATTTTCTGTTTATCCTTTTTTGGAAAGATTGAAAAAATTTAAGTCAAAAGAAATACAGTTTTATTCGTTTGGTCGCGGTCGACGACACAAACGTAAACATGACTCCATCAGTGGAAGTACCGCCGGTGCAAACCCAAAGTTTGTCACCTGCGAAAACACAGGCCTGGTCCGAAAGTGGACCGAGGAAAAAAGACTGTGCGTATTCCGAAGAACAACGGGTGGAATACGAAGAGTATGTAAAAGGGAATGACTTTGTAACAATCCCGGGGGCCTTGAACGCTATCAAGGTAAAAGTTATATCGCTGCTGACAACAGATGTCAAGACCCATAGACTCATTGGAGTCAACAGAGACAATGTAAAGGATGCGTTGAAGACCCTCAAGATTGCCCCCAAGATGTTGGCCCGCAGAAGTAATGCCATGTGGGACATTCTGCTTGGTTCAGAGCAAGAGGCAAAGCAGCTGACCGGGAATATCTTGTCCACAGCAAACTTGCAGCTCCAAACGGAGTATATGGGGACATGAAAAAACAAAATAACAGTTCACGGCAGTCCTGTCGACATTCCCCAGGACAGAATGGGAGCATTTTTTGCAAAGTTTGGCCATGTGGGGGAAGTGAGTGCGGTCATAAGCAAGTCGGGGATAGCAACGGGAGACATGGTGCTCCAAGTGGTCCTCGACAGAGACAACTTTCTGGACATCCCAAACGTGCTAACTTGCCGGGATAAGAGAATGCTGGTGGTAGTGGAGGGTAGGAGGCCGTGTTGTTGGGCGTGTGGTGCGGTCGGGCACATGGCGAAGGAGTGCCCCGGGAAAAAGAACCAGCAGCCAACAAAGGAGACGCCAGCAGTAGCAGCGGCAGAGGTGGCACCAACGAAAGCTAAGGCCACCCGGGAGCCTGGACTGAGGTGAAGAAAGGGGGGAAGTGGCAACTCTACCCTCTACCCTTTACCCTCTACCCCAGTGCGACAGAAGGGGCAACAACAACAGAAGCCCCAGCAACAGCAACTAGAGAAGCCTTACCAGCAGCAGCAACAAAAGCCTCAGCAGCAACAACCTCCTCAGCAACAACAACAGAATCACCAGCAGCTTCCCCAACAAGATCTTCCAGCTCCCACAAAGTTAGGAGCGCCCTTCTTCCCCTTCCCGTGCTCCATCCCCCTCTTTCCCCATTACACCCCTCAGTTCACTTGATACTTCCCCGCACACGTCTACTTCCTCCCCTCCCCATCGTGCAAGGGAGAATAAAAAAAAAGAAGAAATACTTCCCGGGTCCCGATGGGATTTGTAAAGTGGATAAGGAGGAGGCCAAAAAAGACCTGTCTAAGCAAAAAAGGGCACTTTTGGGGCTCCTGTTTAAACTTGAGGAGGTAGATGGGAAGTCGGTGGAAGACCCACGAAACTTCCCTAACGCCCCGGGAGTCATCACCGTCGTAAGAGACACTGGGGCATACTTGAAAGTGGGGAGCCATATAAATGAGGCCCAAGTAGCCTACCCTAAAATAAGGGTGTGTGAAGAAAATAATGAAGACTTGAAAAAAATGAGTAACTTTTGTTCTGGGAGGGTTCCTGTTCTGCTCCATCCCTCTTTGTATAGAGCTATTAAACTAACATACCCCACGGGCGTTGGCGGTATTGTTCTGGGTGGTCGTATGACGACCGAGTTGGGTACAGGGAACCTGGGACATTCCGTCGGGGTCCTTACAGCTGCGGATTTCCGCCCCGTATGTGAATAGGTTAATTCTGTTTTTTCTATTTTACAGGACTTAGATCTCAATTAAGATAGCTACGCTGAATGCAAGGGGCTTGAGGGATCGGGGTAAGGCTGCCCGCCTGCTTCGGGTCCTCTTGTCCTTTGTTGTGGATGTTGCCGCGATAGAAGAAACCCACTTTGTCGTTTATTCAGCATATGGGGACCGGTTTGCCAGAAGAGTTTCTTTGCTTGTCAGACGTACTCTTGATGCGAAGGTGGACCTTGTGCATACCGATGCCGAAGGCCGGTTGATCGTGGCCGATATTGCCGTGAAAAGTGGTTCGTTCCGAGTCGTTGCGGTTTATGCGCCCAATTTTTTCGGCGGTTGGGGCCGTTCCTAGTGGATTCAACGCGCCTAGTTTTAATGAGGGACTGGAATGCCATCCTGGATCCCAAGTTAGAGAGGGGGCGGAGTGCTAGTGGGAGAAAAGGCCAATCGCTACCTTGCTACTGTCCTGCAGGCTGCTGGATTCGCACCCAACTTCTTCCGCTGGATTAGCCTCCTGTATCGCTCCCCCAGTGCTGTGGTACAGGTGAACGGAAGGTTGTCAGACGCTTTTGAACTGTCTAGGTCGGTTCGCCAAGGTTGTCCGCTGTCGCCTCTCCTTTATTCTTTGGCGTTGGAGCCTCTCCTTCGCCGGCTGAGGGACGAGGCGTGCAGCCCGGCCCTACGTGGAATCGCCGTTCCTGGAGGGTCTCGAGCCAGGGTTTCCGCGTACGCCGATCACGTATCTGCTTTCGTGTCGTCCCGCAGCGACATTGAAGAGGTGCAGAAGGCGCTTGATCGGTACGAGAAGGTGACAGGGGCCAAGATAAACCGCGACAATTCGTCTGGCTTGCGGTTAGGTGCCTGGAAGGGGGTCGATCTTCCATGCCACTTCGGTTGGACGGACGGTCCTGTCCGCATTCTTGGAGTGTGGTTTGGACCCGACCTCCAGCTGGAGAAGAATTGGCCTGAAGTACGAGCGAAGGTCGATTCTGCCGGTCAGACTTGGAATCGACGGAGGTTGTCCGTGTAGGGCAGAGTGGAGATGTGTGTTACATACATTTTCCCCCTGATTCTTTATCGATTGTCCGTACTTCCTCTCTGTAAGACCCACAGGCAGTTGCTCGAGCGATCGCTATCCTCCATTTTATGGAGGGGACGCGGGAATCGGGTCGACAGACGAGTCTGCACTAAGCGTCTGTGTCATGGGGGGCTGGGAATGCCGCACCTGATGAGTCACATCCGTGCCACTAGGTTGGCTTTCCTACGCCGCGCATTGACTGGAGGAGATCTGATGCTGGAGGGGATTGTTAGGGACGCGTTCCCTGGCCTTACCATCAGACCCCCCCCCCATCTCGCAGGTTGAGCGCCGTCGTAAACCCCGGGATCAATCGGTTTTCCTTCGCGAGTGTCGGTCGGCCTTGAGGGCCGTTCCTCGGTCCAGTGACCTTTCACGGCCTAGGAACGTCTTCTATCGTGGATTAGTGGAGGGGCCCGCGTAGGATCCCCTACGAGATAAGCTTGTCGGAGGAGGAGTATCGCTCCTACTGGTCTTGGGCGCCAGCGGCGGATTACCTCAGTAACCCTGAGTTTTCGCTTAGTTGGCGATTGGCTCGGAATCGGCTGCCTTTCAACGACAAGGCTTTCATATGGGTTTTGGAGGATTTGCCAGACTGTGAACGGTGTGGCCTTGGCTTAGAGGAAACGGCTTCGCACGCCTTCTACCATTGCCCCCGGGTCCGCCCCTTATGGAACCATGTCGGCGAGCTGACGGCTCGTCTCGCTCCTGAACAGCTTATGCTCATTGATCGCGCATACGCGTGTGACAATGTGTCGCCCCCGTATTCCGGGTTGAAACGGATGGTGTTTCTGACGCTGCTAGCCACGGCTCGAATGGTGATTTGGACAACGCGAAAGGAGGAAGTCTTGCGAGGCAACCGTCTTTCTTATCAGTTTAGTTTGTATTTTGTGTTAATTTCAGTTTATTATTATTGGGTTCATCTCCCTCCCCTTTCATTGATCATTATTAGAATTTTAATAGATATTGTTTATTATCATACAAATTTTTATGGCATGGGGTGCGTTTTATAGATTCCCCTTGAGAGGATGTGGTATTATGGTGGATGGAGGATTGAATGGTGATGGATGAGTTCTTGTGGTGAACGGGTAAATTGTAATGTATGAATGGGTCGTGAATCTGATTAGCTAGGTATAAGATAGTTACTGTTGACTAGCCTTTACCCCTCCCCTTTTTCGGCCTTGTGTCACAATTTTGTACGTAAGTATGAAATAAATAATGCGCAAAATTCGGGCATTTTTGGCTTTTGTTAGAGAGTGAGTTATTTTCTGACTGAATAAAAACTTATCTTATTCCTTATACATACATAAAGTGAAAATCATATAAACGGCAAAGTATTGCCTTTGTGAACGCAATTTATCAATATTTACCTTTTTCACTAATTATATTAGAATACCTGAGATTTTACAAGTAGAAATAAGAAAACGTTTGGACAGATGTATGTCATGTCTTTTGTTTTCTGGTAATGTCGAAGGCATATATTGTAAACTATCAGTCTGCCAACTTTTCGCTGTTTCTTTCTTTTTGCTCTTTTCAGAATTCAGTAAACGAATTAAGAGCATATTTTTTCATAGAGTGTTTTATATTTATTTCTCAGAATTTATGAATATATTGATATAGTGTCTAATGTATATGAGTAAGAATAAATGGATATGTAGAACGATAGCAAAGCCTAATATTTCCTTGTGGAACGCCTATCGGGATATATGAAACCTTGCCAGGATAAAAAATGACTATTGACACTGTAGTTTGTTGTTATGTTAAAAACTCACTCTATTATTCATTTATGTATATTCATATTTACATCTTGGCGACGTGTATTCTCTCTGCGTATGAGACACAATATTTTTTCTTTCATTACAACGGATTGCTTCGCAGGATAATAAATGTAGAGAAATAATGCTTCCACATTGAATCAGTCCGCATTCTTTGCTATTTTATTTATGTCTGCTCTTAAGCTTTCACTTTTTTTGTGAAGAAACTCAATTTATACGCCGAAAAAAAAACAGGAATTAAAGAAAGCAGATTTATGTTGTTGTATTTTGTGTTGAAAATGTATTACGCTAGCAATAAGACAAGAGTGAATAATGCTAACGAATTGATTGGTAAAAAATGGCAAGTTAATGACAATAAACGATTAATATCCCGCTGCTTATTTCAACATTTATTTTTTACACTTGAAATGGTGAAGTGGATTGCAGATATGTTTGTTATGACGGGCTTCGCTTGACACCGGTTTTTGGTTAGTACAAATATAACATATATTCATCATAACAAAAAAGTGAGACATTTATAAATGTCTATGTAACCAGAAGGATTTACTATCAGAAGGATTTTCTTGTATAAGTTCGATAGACGTATGAATTCTCATGTAATGTGGTTGTCAGTAAATGTTTCTGGTTTGTGTTTGTGAGTGAATAAATTATTTGCAAGTGACAAGTCTATCAGTAAAATGCAATATTAAACGAGAGAAAGTGATATTTGGTTAAGATGAATTAGCTGTGGTCTTCATTTCTGAAGCTGTTCAATTCCACGTGCACTCCTTGCGATGGACTGGGTGGAAGAGAACGTTTCTAAATTTTCCACCAATAGGACGGTTTTCTTTTTCCTAAAGAACCATGGGAATTAGATTTTTAAAATTTTTCTCGTCATAACGAGATCATATTAGGTTGGTGCAAAAATAATGACGTAAGAATGTCGTTTTTTGACGTTAAAAAATACATCAAAAAACGACATTATTACGTCATTATTTTTGCACCAACCTAATACATGTTAAAAAATGACAGACTGGTTGTGAGTTAAATAGCTTTTGAAATATTATTATAATTAAAAATAAACACGATATGATTTGTACGAAGCCGTTTCACCTTCAGCTTTTATTTCACAGTTTTGTAATGGTAATCACAAGAGAAAAATAAAAAAAATCGGTTTTTCTCACACCATGCAGAATATAAGGACACATGTAAACTACGCCAGGTGTTGTTGATACGGTTTCCTTAACAAGTAGACATTTCATTATTTGCCAACCACACGTCTTGAATTCAATTATCCTTCTCTTAAATTGATTGTCAGCCAAGACTACAACCACTGATGCAGGCCCACGTCCGGAAGGCTACCGACAAAACATATCTACAAAATTAAGAAAGAATTTTTCCTATTTTTAATTCTGTGGAACTATCAAATCCGGTTGCTCATTTTCTGCCGTTTGCAAAGACTTCTAAGTCAAAATAAGAATTTCTGGTTACAGTTTTAATTATCTGTGGTTGATAAGTTTCAACAGAAAATACAAAATGAATCATATATTGAAATAAATTATAATAATAAAATCGAAAAATTATTAGCTATTTTGTGTTATTGCTATTTATATATCCACTGAATTCCATGGCCACTGAATAATTTTAAATAAATTCTCTCGCCTTTAATTTAAAATATAACTTGAAATGAATTTGTTGGAGCAGATTTCAAGAACCTAATTTAAATGTATTTGTTGATTTCTCTTATTAATACACGTCTTTGCCAGACCAAGCATCCGACAATCTGATGCAGCCAGGTTTGTTAGATTTCAATCTCCCTTGAGCCACGAAGTGTGTGGGCTTTTCCATCGCGAAGAAGTTGTCAACCAAAATCAGATTCACGAGAATGGCCTCATCAAACTCTGATTCACAGCCATCTCTGTTACCGCCACCACGGGGGAGAAAGGAAATTAGTGAGAGAATGATGACGATTCCGATGCGAGATGGCGCTGACGACGACACGTCTTTTTATTTTGTGTGTATATGTATAATTACAAAGACAAAGTATAGCAAAGAGTAAAGATGTATTACTTTAATTCTATGAAGGGATATTTTTTTATATTTATTCTTCTTAATTTTGCTTTTGATATCAACAGAATCCCTTTCAACTAATATGAATTTGATATAAAGAATTGGCTTTCAAGAAAACATCTATAGGAAATTCGCCTTAACAAATTGTGTTACGAAACATAAATCTACAGTCACAATTTCATCCTTTCACCTTGCATGGCAAATGAAATGTCAGCTCGCCAGAAGTATTTCTTTTTCTTAACTTCACGTTAAAAGATTATGGGTTTTTGATCCGCCAATTTATAATAAAATTCTATGACGAACAAATAATATTACGAACTTTAGCCAGTTTTATTTCATCATAGTCTTTGGGTCTTTTTTCTAATTCACCATTTTTGTTATGAACACAAAGAACGCTTTCATGTTTCAGTGCTTCTTCATTTCTTGAGCAAAATATTTTTTTCTCTTTCTTCACTTCCTTTCATCTGCAATCAATGTTTCTCTTTCTCACTCTTTTCTCACAAAATACAAGCTTTTTTTTTCTTGCAGCTGGTCATCTGTTTATTTATTTAATCGGATTATATTTTTTTTAATTATATCTACGCTTGATTTTGATTTCACTCTATACGTAAAAAAAACATTTTGCGTTTATTTAATTGGATTTAATCAATTATATTCTCTGTTTCAATTATCGTTCTATTTCAGTTTTACAAGCCGCAATAGATCAACGTCCAGGTCATATCGTCTATGACGCATTTCTAGATGGAGTAATGGCTAGCAGCTCGGATAGAAGAATTGCAGAGCCGAGTTCGAATTCTAGCCGAATCCGTTACATTCACTTACGTGCTAATATTTTACATTAGGAAAGTATGAATCCTCTTCTTCTCCCCCAACCCATCTATGGGTAAATAGCAGGACAGACCGGGTTCTGTAGCTTTAGATGGCAACTCCTCTACCTCAGAAAGAAATGGCAACATACTGCGGTCATGTCAGTCATGTATCGAAAGATATATGATCGCCTAATCGTGTATCACGCATGGCGCACATAACTGAGTTTTTCTTTAAAGGAGGAAGAAGGGATTGAAGAATCTGATACTTACGGGACAGAAAGGGAAATAGAGACAATGGAAAACAGCGCGGAACATACATGATGGGCTTGAGTAACAGGGTATGGAAGAAATAGCAAAAACACAAGAAAAAAACAGGAAGATGTGGAGGGTCATGATCACCTACGTCCCGAAGGCACACAGCACACGAAAGAGGAAGAAGTTTTTCTTTGCATTTTTTCGTCCATTTCATCGTTTGTTTGTTTTCTTTTTATCGTTGGAATTTCAATTTCGCTAATACTCTAGTATTTTACACAGTGTTCTAGTTGATGTTAATAAAGCTTTCATCTGGATTCTGTCATAATTTCCAATTCCTGTAGCCTCTTCCTCAGATTATTTTGAATCTGTTATTATCGCTTCTTACGTGTGACACATCTGACAGCATCAGATTATTATTTGTATTCATTTAATTTTCAGGGGTCGTACTGATGGTTTTCTCTGGCGTCAAACTGAGAAATCACTGCCACAATTAGTGTGGTTGATCGACTGGTACGACTGTCACTTTCTCGCTGGTGTCGGAATATTTACCCTGTTAGACAATTTCATCTTATTATTATTTCATTGATATTTTTGTCATCATTGTTAATCGTAATTGAATATCTGATGGTGCTGTTTAAATTGATAAGAGAGAAGGTACGTGCAATGTTTTTTCTACGTGCACTATTCTTTCCCAAGAAGCAAAAAAATTAGTAGTAATTTTAGATGTACAATGATGCGCCCATCATTCCAATTACCAAGGACGGACAAAAGTAGTTTGGAAGTCGCATCCTAAAAGAAAACAAGCACGAAAGAGTTGCACAGAACAAAACCTATTTTACCTCAAATAATACTAGGTTTAACCCGTAAACATTTCACTGTTTACCTATTTTAAATTACTGATGAATCAGACTTCAACAGTTAATGATTGAATGAGCTCATGGCGAATTCTACGGCATTAAAATATCCGTAGAAATTCTCCTATTGCATCATTAAATATGTGGGCTTAACAACTTTTACAAAATATTGCACTAACAATCATAAATATGAATGTTTATCGTTAATTTAAGAAATAATGATTTATATATGGAAAAAGATTTGAATTGACAACTTTTTCCATTTCACTGAAACAGACATTAAACATTTTAATCTTCCATTCTTTCTTTCATTTTCTCGCTAAAACTAATTAGTGACTTTGATATTGCATTTGTCTTACGCCATCAAAACGGAATAATCCATTATTCATGAGGTATTAGCAGGAGATGTTAAACATATCAATCTTTCTTTTTTTTCTACTAAAACCAAGTAACGTCTCTGATAAAGCTTTTATTTTTCGACGTTATCAAAACGGAATAGCCCATGATTTATGAAATATTGGCAGGGCGTGACGGCCGCGCGAACAAAGGAATTAACGATGGCAGGCACAATTATTTTATGATATATACCGTGAAAGCAAAAGTGTTTGACACAGTAAATATTAAAATTCCTACATTGAATTAATATATTTATATGCGTGTATGATGTATGGATGATACGCTAAATTTTCTATTGTATTAATATCATATTAAGATTTTGAGTGATTAAAGATTATATATATATATATATATATATAATGACTACTCTTTCCCGAGCCTACCCGTCTGCCCGGGCGTCTAGCAAATCACTATTGCAAACGCAACGCTCAAACAACAGACTCCACTGTGGTTTATACTGCAGCTAATTTCAGTGAACCTTAGTTACAGTTTCTGGGAGTGAACAAGGCCAGTACTCTCAATCCCTCGGTCACTTTTAACTTCGTGCTAGTGCAAAAATCGACGGTTTTCGAACCGTTCCCTCTCCCCAATTTCCCTGAAAAAATATGTGGCATGATTTATGAGCCCATCCCAAAGTTTATGTGCGTCTCTGCAACCCTATATATTCAAGAAGTCACCTCTCTGGAAAATCGACCATAGAGAGATTCGAACCCTGGTATCATGTCCAGAAAGCGATGAAGCATAAAACAGACTGTCACCGCTTGGTGTTGACCTCAGTGTTTACTTTTATATTGTATATTTTACATACGCTCTATCTCTGACAGGAAGCACTTTTACCCGAAAATATACCTTAAAACCTATATTTTCATCAACTAGCCTACTTTAAAACTATATTTTATGTTATATATAGAAATGTGTGTGTGTGTGTGTGTGTGTGTGTGTGTGTGTGTGTATGTGTGTTTGACTGAAAAAATTACAAACATTATGTCTGATTATTTTTAACATAATCCTTTCATATTCACGGATATTTTTTTCAATTGAATGAGGGAAGAAATGCACTATAACAGTGAGAATCATATTTATTTCTCAAGTACTTTCCCGCTCTTTCTGAGATTATTATCGGTGGTGCAACGGTTAAGGCAAAACTATATGTAGCTATCCATTACTGATTTTTTTTTCTTTTGCTTTTAAATACAATGGCTGACAGTTATGCTTTAGCCTTCATTACAACGTGGAAAGTTATCCATTACGGATTTTTTTCTTTTATGTTGGAATGTCATGGTCGAACGGGTATTAAAATTATTCTTTTTATGAGCGTTTTTGAACATTATTACAGTATTCGTAGCTGATTCTATTCGGCATCAGCTTTAATTATTTAATGTAGATTGCTTCGAGGATCTGTAGTTTTAATTTATTATTTTCTTGGTGTAGGATAGTTGTGTTATCAATCAGTATTTCTCTATAATGTAAATGTGGACAGGAATGTTGGTGTAAATGTCTCGCAATGAACGAATGGTCAGACATGCGTAGAGTATGATGTCTTGATAATGTCCTTATTGTATATCCTTATTCAATTGTAATATACGAAAAAATAGTCGTGATTAGGAATGAATTATGATAAAAATAAACAGACATGTTGTTTGTAATTTTTTCAATCAGACATGCCTAAAAGAGAATATGTTGCCTAAATACACACACAAATACACACACAAATACACACACACATTTCAAAATGTTTTCGATGTAACAGAGATAGGTTTAAAAAGTCGAAATTACCGTGAATGACAAGGTGAAGAAAACTTTCTCCAAAAGTTTATAATAAATTGCCCAGGAAATGCTCTGAAACACCGTGCTTGATTATTCTCTGCAATCAATGTCATTTTCAGTTTTAATGTGTACAGCTTCTTGAAAAGAAACACATGTTTATTTAATATCATTAATAACACTTGTATTATTGCTGCGTTCATTTTATTAATCTTCATTGTTACTACCCTTTTGGTCTGTTTCAAATTCATTAGATATTATCCAATTGTATTTTTTCAACTAATTGTAGTTTTGACAGAGATCTTTTGTTTTTTGTCTTTATTTAGCAAAACTGGACAGTGAAGTACGCCTTCTATTTTAAATGACAATAGCCATAAACGATATTTATGTGCTTGCGAAGGCATTTAAGGTCTGTGTTTTTCAAATAATTAAAAGGATAAAAATAAAATTAAGTTAGTAATTTTTAATCTGTTTGTTAAATACTGAGAGTGACAAAAACAAATTCTCTGGAACAGGAACTATATATAAAAACTGCATTCATTGATAATAAAGACAAAATACAATAAAACATTTTTAATGATAAAGTGATACTCAAATCCGACTCTTCTCAAGTTTTGTAATAAAAATGAAGCCAATGAAACAATACTAAATAACACTAATTCTTGTATAATAATGCAAAACTTAATCTGGAGAGGAAATGCATTTTCTTTCCTTAAAAAGCTGAAATCGAATTAAACGATAATATTGCCCTCAAAATATTTTTTAATCATTTCACATCAAGCAAGACGAGAATGTCACTAGTATGCAGGGGTTACAGAGAGTGAAAGGGAGAGAAAGGAATGAATATAGGGAGGAGTGAGGAAAAGGACAAAAGACAAATGGGATTCAAGAAAATAGCAGATGGCGATTGACGTTGCATTTGCATTTTTAAAGAAGTAGAAGTAAGTAAATGAAATGGAGTTCCACAGACGGGAGTTGCGAGAAAATAAACTGTTGGGGTAGAAGTGGCGGTTGCAATTAACAATTTCAACAGTAAAAGTGTGGGACCTAGATGCAAATCTAGTAGCACGCTTAAATTCATGTAGTCGGGGAACCAGGGGTGGAATTACTTCAGAGCAGTAGCCATGAAAATATTTGTAGAAAAGACAGAGGGAAGCCACATCACGTCTGTGATAAAATGACTAATGTTGAGAAGCCAAGTCAGCATCGATTACATTGCAGATCCTTCTTTAGATTTTGTCAAGTATCTCAACATGAATAGTAGGAGCAGATATGGCACCAGTATTCAATGCACGGGGCGATTGGTAGATTTGTATATGTGCAAGTTGGACTCTGACGAAACAATGTTTTGGTACGACACAGTGGCCTAAACTTCCTTGAAGCTCTTGAATCGGTGTAATCATTCCATTTCAAGTCACGTGTGGCCAAGATGTGTTGCTATCAAGGAGTCTAGCATCAGCCATGGTGATGTCAGGTAAAAAAGTTTCTCTATAGTGGTTATGAGAGCAATTTTGTTTGAAGGAATTTACAAGCCATTTCCTGCCCCAGTTAACCACTGATTTAAGGCCATTTTCATAGCAGCAGCCAGTTTTCCCTATATTAATATAAAAAATAATCTATTAATTGTCTGCATTCTTATCATTAGATATTACAGAAGACATAAATAGCATTTTATATTTAGTATGATAAAAACTGGTCTATTCTTTATAGTAACGCTATTCTTACTAATAGAAAAATATTTTTGAACATAAAAATGTATCAGTCAAAATCATATGATACAAGGCCAAGGGCAATATAGAAAAATTAAAATTAACCTTGAGCCATTTAATTTATGGCACATTCCCTCTAAAAAGCGACGACCTCTGTTCACGGTTAAAATCTCGTATGTGGAACCCCGTTCCAGATCCATGCTTTGGAGTCAACTTTAATCTGCAAAGTGTCAATTGCTATATGCTATTGATTACTCTTTCCTCTTCTCGCTCCTTATTAATGTTTCTATTCCTAATACTTCCACACCCTGTAACCCCATGAGTCTTAGTAGCATTACTAACTTGATTTGGGTGATACCGATAAAAAATATATTGCAGAAAAAGACTAATATTCATATATTTATTGAATAATCCAGAAAAAAGTTAATACATTTTTCCTGAAAATATCAATGAATAATTACCTCTGAATGTATTAATAAACTATGACTATATTTCAGTTTTGAAATGATGGATATTTAATATATTAAATGAGAATATTAAACATAGCCATATTGAGCATTGATTGTGTAGAAAATACTTAGAAGGAATCCTAATAAATGTCAGCCCATCAATAAACACACGCCAAACATACTTTATTATTAGTTTGGTGCAAAAATAATGTCGGTTTTTGACGTATTTTATAACGTCAAAAACCGACATTATTTTTGCACCAACCTAAAATATCAGAAACTTTTATAAACACCATACTAATAGAATCTAAAGTTACTTTACCTACAACTATAACAGGTGTAACCTAAGTTTTTCTATCCCACATAAACCTTCCCCAATCAACAACATGGACTTTTTACCAGACAGAAATAAAAATGCCCACTAAACGCACACGTAGACACGATTCCAGCATAGAATTATGATATACATACATGAATTATAGACACGAACGCTGCCGGAGAAAAAAAAATGAACAAGAGGCCTACTTAAGCAAAGAAAAGCATGTAAAGCCAAAAATTTAAAATATCCAAATCTTTTCTTTCTCCTCCTTATTTTATATTTCATTTTCTGATGAAACTTTAATACAAACAAAACCTGATATATTCATAAACGCTTCTTATTTTGTTTCTTATCCTTATTATATATATTAGGTTGGTGCAAAAATAATTTCGTTTTCTCACATAGTAACATATGTTAGAAAACGAAATTATTTTTGCACCAACCTAATATATATATATATATATATATATATATATATATATATATATATATATATATATTGAGTAAAAATGTATGACAAAGTCGAAAATTTTTCTATACAGGCTGCATCGAAAATAATTTACAAGCCCGTCTTACAGGAGCTGTCTACGGGGACTTTATTTCGAACTAACATCAATTGATGCTAAAGGATGTACCCCTCCTAATACGAATATGCATGTAGTTCATGCATGATGGTGTTCCAGTATATTTTTGTCACATTGTCGCTATGCACTGGCTGACATCTACTATGAAACAGGGATAGGTAAGAGAGGACCAATTCTATGATCTGAACGTTTCTCCGACCTCAATACTTTGGATTTTTATGTGTGGAACCGCCTAAAAAATGGTATGCAGCAGACATTAAGAATGCAGAGACACTTCATCAACGTCATGGGGGCCTGCGAAACCATTCGACACTGTGTGAGAATATTTGAACGAGTCCGCGAGTCAATGATCCTTTATTTTTCGTATTTTATTAATAATATATGATTCGATACTATTATCGATATAATGAATATTATTGGTGATACTAAATCTTCTTAAGACATAGTGTTTATTGTTGTTTCTTTATCTTACTCTCTTTTCCGTATTTTCTTCCTCTTGCCAATTTTGAGTTCAGTTTCAAAACTTGTTTTGAAATTTTAAGAATCTTACGGACTTTTCCAGAGTTGGTAAATTATGTCATAATGAATTTTGTAGTGTGTGCAAATACTGGATAATTCCTTTTTCTCGTGTGAAGTTCTTTCACTCTCTTTTGATCGAGGTATAGCAAATTATTCGTCGATCTGCCCTTTCGGCATCGTACCTCTATTTCTATGAAATAGCCATAAGTATCTTTGTCTGGCCGAGAACTTTTCAGAAAACTTTCGTATAATTTGAAATGCTAAGAAGAAATTTGTTTCAATAATCACAGCCAGCATTATATCTTTAATCCACGAGTTCATGTCTGTCGGGTCAAAGCCAACTTGTATCTCATTCTGATGAGATTAGATTCTGGAATAACCGGAACGAAACACTCTCTTTTAATCTCCTTTCTCAAGCGATAATCAAAAAGGAAAAGAAATCCCTTAATCTGCGTCAACAAGTTAATTAGCATTCATTATTTGTGGATTAGAAATAATTAAACCTATCATCCACAAAAAGATTTTTTCTGTCTCCAGAAATAATCTTTCGATTGAGATTGACAGAAATTATGGAAGATCAAATTCAATGTTTATAAATTTACTCTTCACATTATAGTTTGATGTAAACATCAGTGAATTCAAAGATTAAGAGATGAACACATGCATAATCCTTTATGCCAACGTATGACCAACAAGAACACGTTCTTATACGTTTCCCGGTTGTATAAACATCACGTGTATATCTTATGTCGTTAGTGCTCATGTATATGTGAGTTTTTAAATTCTGATTTAATTGGTTCTATGCATCTGGCAGTTATACATTAAGGCGCCTGTCTTTACGCTTACTTCTTTAAATATTTATGTGTGTATAAAAACCGAATTTATAGTGTATTTTAATTGCATGTTGAATATGACGAATGTTAATAATAGATTAAAATTAATACATACATAAACACTAACGCCATAAGATATACACGTGAGAGTTAAATAAACAATAAAAATAAAACAGCATAGAATTTTAAAATTTAAACAGAAATATATATATATATATATATATATATATATATATATATATATATATATATATATATATCCGAATGTAATGAGAATGAAAATGGTATATAAATTATAACGTTCACAGCATTTATTCAAAAGCGGACTCAATACCGATAATAGAGCAATAATTGTTTATTATAATCTTTTCATATAGACAAAAATAATTTACTCACTACAAAGATACAACCTCGTTTCGGTGCATTTAGTTGCACCTCGAGTGGTGATAACCAAAATGGTTAGGAACATTAGTAACAGTAACTTATTTTTGTCTATATGAAAAATTATAATAATAAATATATATATATATATATATACATATGTTTGGATATATAGGGAATAACTTGGAAACTAACGACTAATAAACACAACACTACCATTGGAACAAACATAATCTCCATGAAATTGTTACAGTACAGAATCCTAGTATTTTAGTTTTGTTTTCCTACTAATTGCATGACTAAATAACTCATCTGCTGTTATGCCCATTAAAACACAAACATAGGTCAATAGTCAAAAATTGTAACTGTGCAGTAGTGTCTATAAAAGCAAATTGTTTTCGGTAAATGATGTGAACCTTCTCAATTTGAGAAAAGTAGAGACAATATTCTATTAGTTGTCTGAAAACCTGATTTGCTTTTGAAAATGTCTAATATCTAAGAGAAAATTCATTTCCAACTAGTTCTATACTCGAGTTAACTAAATATCGCAATTCTTTGACGGACTAATTTCCTTGTAGTTCTTTTATTTTTCATATTTTGGTCATTTGCCCTTCGGCCTTCCTTCCTTATATTTACAAAAAGATTAAAATAAAATAAAAAGCCATAGTAAATCGTGTAGTTATGTTTAAACACACAACCAGACATCAAGGTGTTGTATAGTGAATTAAACAAGATAATCACATTCAAATGATTGAATTGGGAACAACACAACGAAAGGAACAAGGGAAAAGTGTCTTTCTTTGTCGTGATAGTTAAAATAGATATTTCACAGAGTCAACACAAATATAATGTTTTATCCTTTATATATATTATAACTAGCCGGAATACCCGGCATTGTTCATAAGAAATAACTTCATATTATGATTCATGGCTATGTTGAAATTACATGTTAATTCATTGTCTTGATAATCAATCTGATCCCATTGCAAATATACAGGAGTCTAGATTTCTCAAGAATATGACTGGAGGTCTCCCTTTTTCCGAATAAGATTGTGAAGTGTCAAGTCAAATGGTTGTAGGAAATTATGTACAAATATTTTCTATTCTTTTAAAAAGAAAATAATTATAGTATAGACATTCTACTATTTATTAAAGTAAATATATTGTCTGTGAATATTTTATCAATTTAAGACCAGTAATTATTTTTCTTTAAATCAGAAAACAATTACTTCATTCAAAATAATTTATTTGTTTTCATATTGTTTTTTAGGTATTTTACGCTTAAATTGTTTTTTGTCAGTAAAAGTAAAAAAGTAAGGGCAGAGATTGGTTTTATGAAAAATATTAATCCAGAAATAAATCTATCTATATATAAAGTTCTAAACTGTCTTTCATGTCTTGTCTACAATAGAAAAATTATATATAATATAAAAATATAAATAATTTTGGAAAACTTAAATTTAGTAAAATTTCTATTGATAATAAAAAATAATTCAACAAACAGAATATTTTTGAAAGCCTAAATAATTTTTAGAAAATTAAATTAAATTTTTATCATCCCCACCCCAGCATGTTTAAAATGATTGTGTATATCTAGAATAATTTGTTTGTCTTTGCATTCATTTTTAAAATGTAATATCTAAACTTTTAACAAAATTAATTTCAATAAAATGATAAAAGAGAATGCTACATATGTTAAATTAATGTAGCGAACAGACCACACTCAAACAATTCAGCAGAAATTTTTTTTTTTTTTAATTTTAATTTGATATAAATATTTTCCAAAAGTAAATATTTTTAGGAAGATCATTTAAATAATTTAGTAAAGGTTTTATTAATAAAAATAATTCAAAAAAACTTGACTGAATATTGACTTTTCAGAATGAGGTTGTGAGGTAACATACTAGATAATTAAGTAATGTACAAATCTTAATAGTTTTTAAATCAGAAAATAATTATTAGATGGCCATTCGACTATTTAATAAAATAAATATATTACAGTGACATTAAGTCTTCATCTTTCTCAGATTCAATTATAAAAAGTCATAAATCAATTCGATTTAAAAGAAAATTAATCAATATTAATGAAATTTTCTGTGGTGGTTTAAAATGCTGTTCCATTTCAGATTACTATCAATTAAGTACCCTAGATCATGATTATGAAAAGGAAATATTTAAAACTGTATTTTCTATAAAGATATATTTATTTCAGTTTAAACTTCAGGGTACACAATATTAATGGTTTTTCCCTCTAGTGCCAGAATGAAGAGACTAACAAGGTTTCCAACACTTGAAAGATCATCATAAAGCTGGACATGGGAAAAAAACAAGTTTCAGTGAATGCCTCTAAGATTTGTTTGTTGTCATGGCAAATCTAGGTCTGACAGAAAACCGGAGCCTTTCAAATTTTAATTGCAAGTCAGCTGGTCTCATAGGTATTCTGGGGATGAAACACTTAACTCCAACAGAATTTCCTGACATAATTGTTGCTTCCAGAACATGGGGCATCATTCTATTGATGGTGAGTCTTGTGCTATTACATAGTTTGTGTGAATCGAGGTTACAAAGCAGCATGATTGGTGTCGCAAGCTTCAGTAAAAGATTATATGGAGCAGTCCCTGTTGGTTCAAGTCTACTGAGATGGATAGTTGATAATTTGTTTCCAAGAACTGATATTATCAACTGACTTATAGAATCTTTTCTCTCCAGGTAACATATTCAGAAACCTTATGTTCATTTCTTTTACAGAAACTTTTTGGAGCTACAAATGCTCGATCACAGAGCCATTTGTTATCAAATTATTGGATATGAACATCTGGAAAAAAAACTCAAGTAATCAGGTCTTCTTCTGTTTGAATGGTTTCAAAGGGTAAATGTATGAGTCCTTTTCCAGACGTCCGTCCCCCACATTTAGAAGCTGGGTTGTAAATTCACCATCAGCATTATCAATATTTAAAAGAACTCTATCTAGGATATGAATGTATACAATAACTGAAAAGGCATGTTAAATTTATATATTTTGTGTGTATTTTTTACGTTTCAAAAATTTTCCATAGAATTACAATACATAGCACAGGGAGCAATTGCACGCATGTTAACTGCCTGAGTGTCCTTTGTCTTTTGGCGGGATGTCCGTATTTCCAGAAGCAAAAGTTTTTGTTGCATGCTGGCAATAATTTTATTATTTTTTTTTTTATTTAATTTATTATAAACAAAGTTTAAATGTTATTGTTTTATTTTCTTTTATTTATAATTTTCATTATTATTATTATTTTATATTTTCTTTTTATTTATTTATAATAATAATAATATCCATACAACATAAACATAAAAACAAAATGCGTGTATTTAAAGTAAACCTGTTTTTAAAAATAGATAATTAAAAATTCAGAGGGAATCACAAACATTGCTTGATATAAAAATATGCACAGAGTCACTCCACCATTTAGCAAACAACTTAAAATTAAAATATAGCTGTTACCAGTATCTGGAGAGAGAGCGTAAATTTAAATGTCATGTCACCAATATATGGTGACATGACAGTCAACGTGCTAAAAGTATAGTATATGTCATCTAAAGCTGGTATATAATTTAAGGAATGTTTTATTTATATACAACAAAATTTCTTTTTTTAATTGTTTTACCATTTCTTTTGCATACATTCAAACTAACTCCTAATAAAGGAGGTTATTTGCTAATTTACCATAAAACACCTATGTTTTAAATTTAAACTAAATAGCAAAAAAAATATATACATACTAGAATATAATGCTGTTGAAGTTATTGCTAAAAGCTTTTTGTCGAGAATTACAAACTCTGTTTTGTTCAATTTCACAAACCAGTCAATGGAATTTAAATAAGCTGATTTGTTTGGAAAAATAGTTTAATAAAAAATATTTTTTAAGAATTTTTTTTTTTTTCAACGAAGAATAAATCTTAAGATTTCTTACTCTTGAGCACACAACATACAACTGGCCATGTGTAAATATTTCTTTCCGGGGCAAAAATGGAACTTTTTGAAGCGTTTGGCCTTGTGATTTGTTTATAGTTCTCGAAAATTTATTGTACTAAGTAGCTTAATAAAACGAACTGTACTTTGTACCCACTTACATCTCGGCAAAATTTGGTTTCGATCGGTCAATGTATGGCTATTATAGAGGGTGTAAAGAACGGACGGATTAACGGAAGCCAAAGAATTTTATATATAGAAAATATTTTATTTTAACCATTCGATTTGTATAAAAAAAGAACTCTTCTATACTAATGACTCTAAATTGACGCTTAACGTTACATGATATTGTTATAAATTTGCGATACATATATTAGGTTAGTGCAAAAATAATGTCGTTTTCTCACTATCGTTACTATGTGAGAAAACGACATTATGTTTGCACCAACCAATACTTTGATGTTTTAACTTCCCAAATTCCACCAAAAAATAATAGAATATCTTTTGTTCAATTATAATTTGCTATGATTAAACTGATTTGAAAAAGATATAGTTTTTCACCGGCTTTTGTACGTTGAATTTTTATTTTAACTGAAAGAAATTATATTTTTATTATGGTAATTATATGCGATCATTTATGTGATGAGGTTAAAACTGGCTCACTATTCACAAACTAATGTATGTTTCAGACAGCTTTATCTTATCCTTTCTTATGCACACGTCTGACGAAAATAGCTCTTCGTGTGCAAGAAAATATTCGTTTACTTTTCACTTGTCTGTTAACGGTAATATAGATGTGTATGTGCTAATATAAAAAGTGCAAATGTTTATAGAAGTGCAAGTATTTAGATGATCGTCAGTGATTAGTTTCTTAGCTGCTTGTTTCCCGCTCGTCCTACCTCTCCCCTTTGTTTCGTATTCGCATTTGGCCCATTTCCATCTTCCCAATTCTACATTTACAACTTAATTACTACGGATACAAACAGAATGCCAAGAGAACCATATGCATTCATAATCTATAGGGAAATAGAGGAAAACATTTTATTTGTTAGACTGATAGCGACATCTTCATAGTAAAAGTCTAGAAGAAAACATTAATAGTCATATGCCGGGACTCTTTTTAGATTCATTTTTTTAATCATTTCACACCAAGAAAGGAAATACATGCAAGGGATTAATGAGTGTAAGAGAATATGAGAAAAAGAAAACATTATCAAGGAGACAGAGAGTAATAAAACAACATGAATTAATAAGTGATATTGCTTTAAAATCAAAAAACCGGAAGACAGGTTTACAAATGAGGAATACGATGGAAGAAATTGTTAGAATAGAACTTACGGTAATATTTTACAGTTTTAAAATGTCATGGCCTTGCCGATAATCTAGTACTGCGCTTAAATTCATAAAGTCTAGCTTCCATAGAGCAGAGTTCATCCGAACAATTACCATGAATATATTTACGGAAAAGGCAAAAGTGATGCTACATTATGGCGGTGAAAATTCACTGAAACCGAGGTCAGTAGCAATAGCATTGGTAATCCTCCTTTATATTTTATCAGGGAACCCATAAATACATAACAGAAGCATCAGACCAAACATGAAAGAAATATTCAACGTTTAGACGAATGATAGACTTATAAATAAGCAAGATGTTGAGTTACTAAAGGAAAATAACTGAAACTGCGATATCCAGAAAAGGTATGGCACGTGGAACTAGAATAATCTACCCCAGTGAACTAAATAAAGGGTTTGGTTTGAAATTTCAACGTTTATAACTTGAAGAAGGCCGGAGCGTACAACAGCCGAAACGTGGTGAAAATGACAATTAAGATGAGGACCACAATCCGAAAAATATAAATAGTATATATATATATATATTTATATATATTAGGTTGGTGCAAAAATAATGACGTAATAATGTCGTTTTTTGACGTAACACCAAAAAACGACATTATTACGTCATTATTTTTGCACCAACCTAATATATACATATATATATATATATATATATATATATATATATATATATAAACATTCACCTATATCAAATATATACATATATGAATTCCACTAACATTACAGTTTATAATTTAAAGTGACACTTACGCAAAATCTCCCCTATTCGCTCTCTCTTTACTAAATGCTCGCATTCAGACGTGTAACTGATATAAATGTGCTTTATACACGACTTCTTGATAATAATCATATCTTATATCACTCAACGCGTTCTTGGCCGGTTGCGTCTTTGAACGACGCGGTCACACAAGACGCAAGTCGTCAGCTGGTCAATGTTTTCTATGGAAATGATCAGAAAAGTGTGATTTTTGGCAGACACTAAAGAACATCTTACATTTGGCAAAAATTCTTATGATTCGATAATGATGACGTGGTTGATGTGATGATTGATCAGAAGTTCGAGTGGGTGGTGAATCAAGAAAGAACTGTGTATGCCTTTACTCGTAAGAGAAAACTTTATGAATACGTGAAATGCATGTATATGTTTATATACAGAGAGAATGTCGGTAAAACTGTGCATTTGATATATACGCGTGTAGATGAATTTATTAAGTTTATATATACATGTGCCTAAAATTCATATAAATTTAAGGTCACTTCAAGATATATATATATATATATATATGTATGTATGTATGTATGTTTGTATGTGTATGTATCTATGTATATATATTTAATGTAATAATAGCCATTCCAAAACAACAACCGCCGATAATAAAAACAAATGTAATTGTAGAAATTCTAACCAATCCCTATTGTAAAACCGATGCCAAAATTACTATCTTGTTTACCTAAGCACTATTTGTACTATAGAAAATCCAACAATTAAAATTCTATAATAGGAATACCAAGAATTCTTTTAAAACTAGGTGGTATTAACATATATTTCACAAATAGCGCTTATAAATATATGACGTCACTTTCTAAATATTTTTGGAACTTAAAAGAAGTTAATAAAAGCCCTATTGTAAAATAGAAAATACTAAAAATAACTAGAACCTGTAAATCTTTAAATGAACCTTGTTTGATATGCTTACATGAGAAACTAGAAATTATCCGATTTGCAGACGAAAAATCTCTATTTAGCCAAAGAAGTGAATTAACAGTAAATTGCCGACCCAGTTTATCTTTACCTTACAATATAGTTAAGTTTTAAAAATTAGGTAGTATCATTTCTTATAGCTATAATATATAAGTAAATAACGGTCCACCCTCTACAAGTAATTATCTTATTTAGTTTATTCGTATTGAGTATTGCTATGTATTGCTGCCCAGATAGTATTATTGATATCTTATATAGATGTTCCACATTTTTAATTTTATCTACAGGTTCCTTTAAGAAGATTCCTGAATCGGAAATTTTTAAAAAAATCTGTTGAAATTAAATTTACGTTTAATTATCCTCCTACCCCTCCCCTCAGCGTCCTTTTAAAAATTGATCATGTCATATTTGTCTACAATCACAATACATGTTGCTTGAATGTTTTTCCGCAATTGTCAATGATGACCTGTCTAACTTACCGTTAATCATGTCATGAAAAGTACCCCACCTCCACTGTCTGAGCGTAATTTTCTATTTAGCTTAGATTTGACACTTGATTGGTTGAACAAAGCAAACAAATAAGTCTATTTTTAATTCTGACCTTGTGTTTTCACACACTTCTTTATCTTTCGAGAAGAGGTAATACTTTGCTTTCGAAATTTTTTATGAAAATCATTTAATCATCAGTCACTTACCATTGCATGAAGAGGCACAAAATAGTGCCGAAACACGTAAGCTATTGTGTAGTGATTTCAAAATGTTTTTGTTCTAATCACTTATATTAAAAATAATAAGATTTTGCTCTACTTTGTATTGTGTATTTTTTTTAAATTAAATGCTACGAACAATGGAATCTTACTCCATTAGTTCTTTCTTACATTTGAATATATATATATATTAGTGAATATATATGCATAATATCCTACGTCGATAGCACGACTCGGATTTTCATGAAAATGCGCAATCTTCAGGTGCAAGTTACTCACTGATCATTAAGCATTATGAAATTCGCGTTCTCTTGATGTTGATTTAAAATTATTTGTTAAAACTTGTTCATTTTATTATTGTTGTCTATAAATTATATATAAATTGAATTATATATAAACTGAATTAGTTATTTATCATTTATATCGGTCAAATTCTTAAGAAAGACGAAAAATTACTGCTTACTTTTATGTATATATGTAGTAATCAATTCACTCCTTTGTTTTATAAGTTAGGTGTATTTAAGTATTTTAAGGTAAGTTTTTTTTTTCTTACAAACAAGTTACATATGTGTCTCTTTCCCTAGTATGGTTTAGCTTTCTCAATCATTTCTCAGTTAATGGATTATAACTGATAACAGATTTTGTATTTAATACTGTTTAGCATCATTTGGTGATAGTAAAAACGCAATTTCCAATTTTTCTCGATGGAACTAAAGTAGTATTCAACATTGTCGTCTGAATTGTTCCTAGCTCTGTAGTTTATGCCTTGGGTCACGCACTGGCGATTTAGTGGACAAGTTACGCTTTTACGGCAGTTGCAATGACTTTTATTAGGATTATTATTTAGGATTTTGTTTGTGTGCTTGTTAATATATTATTGTTATGTTGCGATATATAATTATTGACGCTTTCAATACAGCTATAACGTACCTTAATATTATTTTTGCTGAAAATCTATTTAAGCGTTGGTTAATGACCAAAATGTCCGTGAATTAAATGTAAAAACACTCTACCTACATTAGTTTGGACGTTACTATCGTAAGGGGGCGGGTTGAACCATATTGATGTTATATTTGCGTTGTTTTTATTTTTATTGTTCTTTTTTTCTACATACTCTAATTTCACTTAGTGGTTGTTTTCTCTAACGCTTTAGTATATTTAGTTTTATTATCGTCAAATATATCTTTGTTACTGGATTCGGTCAATAATCTAAATTGTACTGATTTGTGTAACTCGTCAAGGATCTTTTGATGGTAGTTGGATCTTCCGTCGACGTACCTGTGGTTGCATGAAACCTTAGTGTAGAGTTTAGACGGGACCATACTCAGTTTTAATATAACATCTATGGAATTGATCATTGTGGCGTTAGTATTGGTGGTAATATCCAGTTTATGGTCCTTAAAGTATTTAGTTAGGTACTGTCTCAAACGGTCATCTTGTATTAGTCTCAATTTCCGAAGGAGAATTATCCCGTCGTCTCTGTATATTATGTTGCTTTTTATGTTTATTTGCTCTAGCACATTGACCCCAATTAAAATAGATTTCAAAACAGATTTTACGAATATTAATATATGTAACACCTATTAATATAGATAAAATATTTTTTTAATAAAAAAAATAGCTTTTTTTCCATAAGGAAATGATATGTTAGTAAGCACCAATTATTATTAAAATATTTTTTTAATAAAAAAAAATAGCTTTTTTTCCATAAGGAAATGATATGTTAGTAAGCACCAATTATTATTATTACAACTAACGACAGTTGTTATATAAAAAAGGGAGTTATCCCCATTTATTTATAGCGTGTTTACGTATATTCAATTTTTTTAATTATTTAAAAAATTTTTTTTAATTTTTAATCTATTTAACCGATATAGATTATAATTAATTATTTTAATATTATAGACAACGATAATAAAATAAACAGGTCTTAACACCCAATTTGAAATCAATACCACGAAAAAGCGAATTTCATAACGCTTAATGGTCAGTGAGTATCCTGGACCTGAAGATCGGATATTTACATGAAACCCCGAGTCGTACTATCGACGTAGGATATTGTGTATATTTACTAATATATACTAAATAGCACTGTTACATAACATTGAGTATTGCCTTTATAGCACCTGAGGAAATATATATATATATATATATATATATATATATATATATATATATATACCACAAAATCCTAGAGAAACATATAAAACAAAAAATCTAACAGAAACCTATAAAACAAGAAAAAACGATATATATATATATATATATATATATATATATATATATATATATATATATATATATATTTGATGCATTTAATACTGGCATTGGGTAAAGTTAAAGTGAAGTCAATCACTATCAGGGTTTTCCTTTCTTGGAAATTAATCGAAATATTTAAGCATGATATGAATAAATTCGTTCTTTTTAAAGGACATCAGTTATATGAGGATGTAGGATTTCGAACGAACAAGTTTTCCCGAAAACTGACTGAAAACGAAACAAAGATCCTTTCTATAAGAAGGAGAAGCAGTTCATGCCAGTTCCATTGCTTCATATCATGAGGCACAATGTCCTCGTTTCAATTTCAAAACGCTAAATTTTATTGCAGCATAACTTTTTTTATCTGCCCAAAATCCGAATGGCAAATATCCAAGTTCTCATATAATTAATCAAATAACCGTAATTAATTAATTACTTGTATGTTTTATGTGTGATGAATGGAGGTGAATTTTCTCTCTTCTTGACATTTCCTAAAATACAAAACATTCTCAATTATTATTAATTTTCAAATATTCGTATATTTTTGCATCTTAATGTCAGTCCCTTTCATTCTATGACTGCCAGTAATAATGATTTCTAATTTTTCATCTAATAATAATCAATTCAATATAATATTATTACTACTAATAATAATACTATTGTATGTAAACGAATATTAAAAAAAACCAGTGCCTAAAATTTGGGTAAAATAAAGAATAATGCTTATTGGTTAGATTCTGCGGCTAATACGACACCGATAGGTAAAACAGCCATTCTATTTAGATAAGTTTACCGAAGTAAACGGGGAAAAATCGGATCACACTTGAGGCTTATTCTTTATTTCCAAACCACCCCGCATATTAATGATCGTAGAATTACGGGCGGAGATTTTCGAGAAAAGGTAACTTAAATTAACAATGAAATCATTTATTCACAGAGCTGAGTGGTTAGTTGTCTCAAATCTTGACGACACAGATAATATTACAAAATTAAAGTAATTTTCTTACTTATGATATAGTTTTTCCTTTATTTCATAGCATATTTGATAACTGATGTAATTGTTTATTACGATCGGTTTTAACGCCCAAATAAAAGTCAGTATATTTCGTCAGACTATGATGGTCGCTTTTAATATTTATTTGTATCATCAATTTATTTCGTCCGGGATATGACAATGGACTACATCCAACATTAGGGTCTCCGATCGAGAGATTGGAAGTTTTAAGGGACGTGAAACCACCTCTTAATTGATTTTCTTCCCAGGTTCACCTTGACTTGCACTTATTAGATTCCCAGCTACCAGAAAATCGTGAACCCCTCCTAAAGAAAAAAACCATCAGTACATTTTTTATAATAAATTGTCTAACATTGCATTTCTATAGCAAAATGACAAAAAATGTAAAAATACATTTTTGTAGTAAAATTTCCAACAATACATTATATGATCTGAAAAATATATATATCTAAAAAATGCAGTTTGACTCTGAAAGTATAAAATTATGTATAAAATATCTATAGTTGAAAGCATAAAATTACGTTCAAAATATTTAGATCTCGGAATTAAATAACCTATAGAAGTTGATATGCCACCCCAAAAAATCAAGCAACCAACCAACATGAAAGAACTATTCCATGACATTAATCAATATAATATCCTAAAATGTCTTAAATCTAACTGTATTTCAAAATATAACTTCAACAAAACTGCAACATAAAACTCAAATATCACTGCCTTTAGTAATTATGTCCACACAAAAATGTATATGCACAAAGGCTGAGTATCATCTACCATGTATTCAATTGTGAAAGTAGAATAACATATATCATATTTTTATTACGTCAAAACTCCCAAGAAAATTACATTTCGGCATTAAATAACCCATAAGGAGTTGATATGCTGTTAAACCAACAACTCAATCAATCAATCAACCAATTTATTACGTTGATATGCAGAACAGAAGAGCAATTTCTTGTTTGGTCTTTTGATTAGATTTTGGAAATTGGTCAGAACCAGAACTTTTCAGCACTTCCTTGTAAACGGCATTCAATAAATGCGCGTGTTTGTGTGTGAGAGAGAGAAAAAAGAGAAAGAGAGAGAGAGTGTGTGTGTGTGTGTGTGTGTGTGTTTGTGTGTGTGCAACGTGTTTTTGAAGCTTAACACTTGCTTTTATAACGCAGTCATTTCTTAAAGAGGAATTTGCCAAGAAGAGGAGAATGCATTTCGTACCTTTGCCTGAAATGTACAAATTATTTCCGGTCGTTCACTGAAAAATGGTACAGAAATGATAACACGAATGACATACTAGACATTATAGAAAGATGCTAGGCTCTTGTAATAAGTATAATGACAGGAGCATAATACTGAATTATCAGTAGTAGTCGTTGCTAGAGCGGAGAATATAACGATTAAAAACAACGTACAAAGTCAGAAAAGTACAACATTCAGAGGACACACTTATTATATATTATCTATTATTCACCATGCACAGAGAAATAGCAAGGAATCTTTGATGGACTGAACTTAAAATAAGTCAAGAAGCTGTAGAGGAGAATAAGAAAATGAAGGAATCTTGTTAGACACTGTGTCAATAGAAATGCAGTAGACCGAACCTAAACGTTAATAGCTGGTGAGAATTAGTAAGGAACAAGCGATGAAATTGACATTATGATAGGCCTCTCCATAAGAATTGTAGCGTGTGCACAGTTCAACAAGAGGCCACAAGTTCAACGCAGAGATCAGGAGCAGACAATACAAAGAAGCCACAGTCGCAAGCCAAGTTAAGGTTTTGAGATAGGATACCCCAGAGCAAGATTTTAAAAGATTCTAGAATATAATTGACAACAACGGAGAACCGATGGATAAAGCAGCGAAAACGTGAATTAGACAAAAAATAAATGTTAAGATATTATTTCAAACCAACTATATACAAACATTATTTGAATATAAGTAATTAATTTTCTATTTCCTCAAATAAAACAAAATAGGCTAAACATGAAGTAAAACAAATAATTTATCGAAATGCTGATACATTTAATAAGAATGATCTAAGCTCTATGTCTCATTTGGTTTTACTTGACAAGAATTGAATTGAATAGATTAATTGTGTCTTGTAAATTTCTGATGCATTTTAGATTACACATGCATTTACAGTAAAGTTCATTGGACAAGAACAGTTTAAAATTCGTATTAGTCCAATGCATTCGTTCTTACCTTACATAAGTGAGGAAACTGTCCTTCTCCTCGAGCTATGAGTTAAATAACAGAGTAGACTTTGATCTCTAACTTTAGGTAGCAATCAATCTAATAGAAAAAACTCTGAATTTCAAACCACGGAGAAGACACCTATAAACAACAATCCTATCTTTTCCATGATTCATAGCAGTTCAATGCTAATAAAGAAAAGGAATCTGTGTAAAGTCATGATCGTCTACGTCCTGAAGCTAAATGCTATGAAACATTGCTTGTATCTGGATGAATTAAGACACCTGCTATTTCGTATTGTATTTTAGGTAGAGGTAATATATTGTTTTATAGAATTTCTTATATAATGTTTTATATAATGCGAGGGAAAGAGAGGAATTTGGGAAGCTCTAAGTTTTAATTTCATTATATTGAAAGAGAAATTACAAATCTACAAAAGCTAAAATTCATAATATTGTTGGCACTTATTGTGAGTTACTAATTGATATCCGCCTCCTGGAGCAACTGATACAAATCCAAAAATTAGTCTCTTTCGCTTTTTACTCCCTCCATCTTTGTATCTAGAACAAATCAACACTGCATGTTTTAACGCACACTCGTTTTTCCACCATATTGTCTTTTTTCACAACTAAATTTTTTTTAAATCTGTACATCTTTTTACTTTATATCCTTTATTTCCTCATCTGTGGACCCTTTATTATTTATTTATACCAGTATTTTTATTTTAAAAAAACGTTCTCTATCCCATATTCCGCCTCTAGATATCGAAAAGAAGGCGCTGGGAGTTTCTACACCCTTAATACTTTCATTTTGCTTTGATTCTTTCTTAATTTTTTCCTCTTTTTATTACTTTCATCAGAGCAAAATATTTTACAAATCACAGGCAATTAATCTTTCTCATCCGAATCTTTCACTAACCTCATCACATCTTTTTCCATATTCTTTCTGCACCAATATAATGAAAATTGAATCTTATACAAAGCAAATGTGCTTTTTGTCTCCGGAGAACAAACTGGAGAAATGAATGTCCTCAAAACACTTCCATTATGATGCACGCCTTCACTTCTGCTCAATTAATCTATGGAGTCAATACGGAAATTGTTCAGATTTCACCCAAAAATCAACCACACTTGGAGTAAACACGGTAATGGGAATCTTGTACATTGAAAACATTATATGACTAATTTCAGTATTTACGTTGTTTTAAAATGTGTATAAAAATCTCTTGAATACATTTTGTTTTTATTATTAATAAAACAAAAATTATTATTTTATTATTAATAAAAAAAATATATTACTCAAAAGATTCTTTGTATTGTGTGAATGCATATATCTGTGTGCATATATATATATATATATATATATATATATATATATATATACACACACACACATATATATATATATATATATATATATATATATATATATATGCTCTTGTCTATGTGTAAGTCTGTATCATATCTACCTATCACAGATATCACTGCATGTTACATTCGTCCATTTCTTAAAATTCACTGTCTTTTGATCAATGATAACCACCTTGCTTAAACGCTAGTTCCTGTCGCATATTTTTCCAAAGAAATTACATTTTTCTCCTAAACCCTCGCTTTAATGTTGTAAGACATTTGGTTGAGTATTTTAACAATGTCAAAATAAATGAATTTAACACATACATTGATTTTTAGATATATTTACTCATAGAACTACGTGTAACATAGCTCAGAAAAGAAGAGAAAAATCAAACTGTTAACCTTCTACGGTGGGTGTGAAATTGACTGACATTATTTTTCTTTGAAAATCTTGTAATTGTATTAGGTTATCAGTTTTTATGCTTCAGTTGGTAGCGCTGTTTTCTCAGTTTTTGAACTTATATATATTCTTAAGTTGAATGCATACTACATATATGTGTGTGTGTGCGTGTGTGCGCATGTGTGCGTGTGTGTGTGGGAGAGAGAGGAATATATATATATATATATATATATATATATATATATATATATATATATATATATATATATATATATAGGTTGTTATGGAGATATTGTGGTCCGACGTGTTTTTTATCGTATCAGAATTTAAGGTAATGTGTTGTAATCGACATGTGGCTCGCCTGGAGACTAAGAAGTCCTCCCCAAAGGTGAAATGAATCACGTCTTGTCACTACAGCCTCTACTTTGGTTGAAGGACGAAGGAAGATAATTTTGCGGCCTTTTCCATTTATACTGATTCCTATAACGACAACGACTGGGCGTTAAAGTACCATTGTTGACAGACAAGATGTGATAATCCTACAGTTTAATATTAAAGTTACGAGGACTATTGGGCATTGGGAAGAAATACTGTTAAAGGAAAACATATTTCCGTTGTGGTAATTGAATAATAATAATAATAATAATAATAATAATAATAATAATAATAATAATAATAATAATAATAATGCAGGGATCTTGAAGTGGAAATCTTGAAAATGTGACATATGAGGTCATTAACAATTGCAGTTGTAGTTGGGGCCCTCAGTTTGATTGGAAAAAGTTCCGGTAGACCCATTCAAGGGATTCTTGTTAACCCATGCCTTAAAGAATTACAAAAATTGTACTCGCAAGTACAGGTCATACATACAAAGATATTTATTTATGCAAAATAAGCGTTAGTATAGATTTTTGGTGTTTTTTTATAATAATAATAATAATAATAATAATAATAACATTACCCAGACCCGGTTACAGAATTAGACCTTTAACAATTTTATTTGAGTTTACAAGACACACAAGCAGAACAAAGTTAATCGCCCAGATATCGTGATCAAAAACCAGAAAAGAGAATATTCTTTCTTATTGTTGTGAAGTAAATAGTACAACCCTGGTGACTATATGAACTAGTCCATAACTATAAAGAGCTCCAGGTCAGAGGTTAGAAAGGAAGCAGTTTGGATTCAGTCTTGAGACTAACTAATGCGGGCATCACGAAGCATTAACTGCTGTGAATCGCGTTTATAACAGCGGCGACTAGAGACTCGAAAATCAGGTGATTTATAACCGTTGTGACGAGGATTCAGAACTCTTACGACTTCTAACGGTAACGAAGATTCAGGAACTCATACGAGTTATAACAGGAGTTATAAGGTTTTTGGAAACTCATACTGAATGAACAAGTACGGAAAAATGTACTTGTTGCTTAGGGAATAAGGATACCGGTGAGTATAAGAATTTTAACCACGTTGTTTTCAAACAAAAAATAATTTCTTGTTTAGAAGAAAAAATTCTCTTGGGAGTAAAAGAAAAAAGCAAAAAAAACATATTCTTGCGAAGATGGAACAAATTTTGGTGTCGATAGTTGAAATGCAGAAACAGCAACAAGAAAAAATCAACAATTGCTAGAAAGGCAAAATAGGAACAGGAGTTGTTGGATATAATTCTGAAGAAAACAAAAATTCTCCAACGTCTCTTACGCTAGACGTTGTCTAAAACATCATATCAGAATTTGTTACAATCCTGATGAGGGAGTGACTTTTTCTGCGTATTTTCATAGATATGAACAAATATTCAGCCAGGATTGCAGCGGCTGGGATGATGAGAGAAAAACGAGATTGTTGTTGCGTAAAATGGTCCGATAATGTATGAAAAATACTGCAACTACATATTATCGAAAAAAAATCCCAGGTGAAATCGGGTTTGAAGACACGTTACACATTCTGACGAAAATCTTTAGCGACAAGATCTCTCTGTTTAATGCTCGTTGGAGTTGCATGAATCTAACCAAAAAGAGGACGAAGATTTTGCCACGTATGCTGATATCATCAACAAATAATGTGAAAAATTGAGAATAAAGGAAATGACTCCAGATATGTTCAATGGGTTAATTTTCATTAAATATCTAAGAACTAAAAAATGCTGAAACCGAATGAAAATTTTAACGATAATTGCACAAAGCAGTAATATTACACTGCAAGATATAGCGAACGATTGTCAGACAATTCTAAGTCTGTAACTCACTGCCGAAGAAATTCAGAAAAAAGAATGTGCATTGGTACAAGCAAAGCACAAATCCTCAAAAAGGAGAATAAATCATTGTTTCACATGTGTTAAATTACATCATGGAAAAGACCGTCCATTTTAAAATACAGAATGTTACAAGTGTGGTAATACATGACATATAAAGTCACACCTGAAATACAAAGCCAGGAAAAATTCTCACGGAAAGAAATTCGTACACAGCACTGTAACGGAAAAATGGTCACAGAAAACAAAAAGAAATTTTTTAATGTGAAAATAATGTGGCTGTGAAAATGCTACTGGACACTGTTAGTGATGTTTCAATAATCAGCGAAACCACATGGAAAGAAATTGGAAAGCCTTTATTAAATAGGACTTCCGAAGTCGCGATTTCAGTTTCTAGCGAGAAATTATTATTTTTGACTTCTAATATCTCATTCCGGAATAAACATATGAAAACTAAAGCTTATGTATTAAAAATGCTACGAATTTATTTGCTACTATTTGAGATTTGGGATTTGATGATAAATGTTTATTGTAAAAACGTAAGTGGAGAACCGACCAATTTAAAAAGTTACAAGGAAAATCCTAAGGAAGGATTAAAAATGTTCCCCAGATGCTCTGTCAAAGCATCTGTGCCGGTTTTCCAAATTCAAGGCGTATTTTCAAGTAAAAAATGGTTTGATGTCAGTATTTAAGTCGAAACGGAGCATACCATCCGCAGGATTGGAACAAGTCAACGAAGTGTTGGTCAGACTCGAAGGAATTGGTGTAATAGAAAAAAAAATTAACCATTCAAAATGGGCTGCACCAGCGGTGTATGTAAAAAAAAAATAAACTTCGTGCTTGATATTGATAAAAATGATCAAAATATTAAAATATGCTTCAACCATCAAACGTGACAAGGTTAGAAGCTTTTCTAGGACTGGCTACCTACTATTAAATATATGTACATAATATGCATAACTTGAGAATTCCACTGAACGGTTTGCTAAAAGGAGTAAAGTGCAACTGGAATGGTAACTGTCAAAATGTGTTTGATTAAAGAATTATTATTAGCACTAGCAATTATATTTACTGTGATGAAATTTCATAAAGTTAATCATGGAAAAAATTGTAGCTTGTAAACATACTACAGCCCTTTATTAACAGTATATGGTTCAAAGATAGGAATACCTACGCATACAATTAATAGACTTACAACGATGGCATACCATCTTATTAAAATACTATTTTACGATGGAGTACCAACCACCTAAAAAATGATGACATGCGGATGGATTATGAAAATTAATACCTAAAAAATGAGGAACCATTTGAGGACACGGTCATTGCGGCACTAAAAATCGAAATGGAAATAAGAAAATTTTTGTATAACGTAGTACAAGAGTTACCATTTACACAGGAAGAAATAAAAGCGAAAGTTGAAAATGACGTCTTTATTGCAAAAATAAAAAAGCAATTGAAAGAAAGTATCAAAGAACGAAATCAAACTTAAACGCTTACTTACTACACAACGGAATAGTAATGTTCGGTCAAAGGGTTGTAATACTGAGTATGTTACAGCAGTGTGTACTGAAGGATTTTCATGTCGGACATGCTGCTATTTCAAGAATTAGTTTCTTTTATTGAACCAGAATGAACAAAGATATTGAAAAAGTAGTGAAAGCTTGCAGCAAAACTACCTCTCACAAAGATAGAACCCTGGCCAATGACAGACACGTCGTAATAAGGAGTGCATATAGATTTTGCAGGTCCTATGAATGGGTCACATTATCTTGTGGCATTTAATAATTTCACTAAATGGCCGAAAATTTATAAGTTTAAAAATCCAACAACTTCAGTGACAGTGAATTTCTTGCATGAACTGTTTGTGAGATATAGCATACCAAATACCATAGTCTCTGATAACGGAACGCATTTCACGGGTAAAGAATTCGAAGACTTTTTGTTAGATGTTCTCCATTGAATATATCGCCTAAGTTTGAACAGATAAACGGAACGGATTGTGAGTACGTTCAAAATATTTTTGAAGAAAGCAAGTCTTGAGAAAGTAAATGAGGAAGCACTTCAAAATTATTTAAAACTGGAAATATATTTAGACTAAATAATATTTTTTTTTACATAATAATGACATAGGTACTGATCAAGTTCGACGTTGCTTAACAATGGGGATCGTACGAGAACTAGTGTTTAAACGTGATATGGCCAGTATGTATTGGTAATGTTCGAGTAAAAAGCTCTTTCGGTGATAGGTATTTGTATTTGAGTTAATTGTAGAAATGTATGTATCATATGCTACACTGTTGAATCTTTAACTTACCCCCATTGCTATTAGGTTTTATCTTCAAATGTCATGTTATGTTACATCTATAAATAACTATCTTTAGTACTAAGGAGGAGATTCAGTTAAATCCATTTTGAAAAAAATGCTAGTTCCTTGATCTCTTAATATAAAGTCGTGTAAATTGGGGCACAGGTTTAGAATCAAGTATCGTGGATGAATTCAGTCTCTTAAAATCAAGAGAGACTCGAAAGGAAATGTATGAATCCACGTCTTCCCTTCCAGCTATGGCTTAATTAGAAGGATATTATCAGTAAATCGTTATTATCTAACAAATATCTTTTACAATCTAAAAACATTTTTGGCTTTAAATAACATGCAAAGAGTTGATAAGACGTAAAAGAAATCAATCAGTAAACAAATACATAGCTGATACCCCATATTCTACCAACCTTACGCTAACGAATACTTAATAATTTCCAAACGTTATCCAACACCAGCAAAAGATTAAACTACGTGTGGAGTGGGGTTTTGTAGAGTGTGTCACATAAAATCGAATGCACATTGCAATAGCGAAAATGTCTTCCAGAATCCAAACAAAGTAATAAGAAAATGGAAATATCATTACAATGAGTGTTGAAGTGCTATGTAATATTTTCCATGATATGAGAAATAAAGCGTGAAGCGACAGAGATGTAATTCCACTGAAGAATTCTACGAATAACATTGAGAGAAAATGTGAACAACGAAGAAATCTTGAGAAAAATAGGAACAAGAAAACTTCACTGACAATCAATGTGAAATTTCTAGGAAAAATAATGTGAAAAGAGTTTCCACAGAATTTAATACTCACAGGAAGGCAAGAGATTAAATGTAACCTGCATAACGATCTTGTGAAAATATATCACAGAATAGGTTGAAAGGTTACTCAGAGTGAGAGAAAGTTGTGAAGATCCACGGTCGCCCACGTGTTATCATAACATCATTATCATGACGAAAACAATAAATGTTCCATAGCACATGGTTGAGAAATTATTGTAATAGAATCAGGAAGATACCAAGGCCTAACAATAAACAATTATTAGTTTAGTCGATGTTAGCTCTCAAAAATAAAATCTGACTCAGATTTTAAAAATCAAGTTACAAATCCCATTACGTCAAAGGATTTATATATATATATATATATATATATATATATATATATATATATATATATATATATATATATATATATATATATATATAAAGAGAGAGAGAGAAAGATTTAAAAGGCCAGTTAATCAAATTTGAGGATTAAAAAGCCCGAGAAATGATAGCAATATTGACAATAAGATTTAATATATTTATTATCGTTTTGACCAAGATGAAACAAAAAGAGAAAGATTTTAAAGTCGGGATTTTCGGATACATTTGTGTCTTTTTTAAACGAGATGAGGATTAAACAAAAAAGTGGGACTCACTCTTTTGAGTAATGTTGTTGTTGGTAGTGTTGATGCCTCCGTGTGAAAATATTATTCTCTGAGTAAACACAAATCCCCGTTTAATCCCTAAATGTGTAATTTTATTTTGAAAATATATTTCATCTCCGATCTGCATCTTTCTTGTTGGCTATTAAATGAAAAAGTTAAAAGCGGGCATCTGATTTATCAATTAATTTCGTTTTAATTATATATGTGTGCGTGTGTGTGTTGTGCGTGTGTGTGTGTCTGTGTGTGTTTGTCTAACATATTACTTATTCGCTACAAGCACACTCTGTGATTAAATGGTTACATTTCTCTCAAAATTGTTGTAAAGAAATTTAAAGTCAAGTTATAGGTATATGAATGATTTACAAATATTTTAACGATAGAAAAAACAGAGGTGTCATATTTTTCTTAGTTTAAAAATATAGTTGTTTTATCTTTTTAAGACATGTGTAAAGCAACCCTATAAAGTGAAAATGTTTTATTTTTCCTTTTTGTCTATTTTAAAGTGATATGTTGAGCCTCAGAAATATAATGTAATTTATCAAAATAGTGCAGTTTAATATGTGTTTAAATATTTGACATTTTTATTAAATGAAAGAGACGCAAAAATAAAAGAAGTACATAAGACCAAACACTAATAATGAAGAATAATTAGAATCCCTACAAGTGACCATTCTAGCATGACACTGTGCAGAGCATTTATGTCTGTTAGATAAGCGAGTCGGATCTTAATTTTGATTATAATCAATAAATTATTAATGGCTTTGAGTTTCACTACAGTCACATTTTCCTTCTCTAATTTAGACTTTGATTCGTCTGGTTGTGTGTTCTAGGCTGTTACGATGCCAAAAAAACAAAACCCCATCTATATGATGCGAGCAAGGTTATAGATATAAGTTTACCCACTACTATTCCATAAAGTATATATTATTATCCATGCTTTAATCAGAAACAACAGTCCAAACAACAATCCTTTCTCCACATAACACTTCATACCACAGTTTCTGGTTCCAAGCTTTCTACAATTTGGTGAATTCGATAGATTCTTGCCTATACTATAAGAAAATATATGGCAAAAAGTCAAATGTTACACGATATTTTAATAATTGTGTGTTAATTTTGATTTCCTTCACTATTAATTCTATTACTACAACGTAATTAATAAACTGATGTTGATGTAGATACTCTCCTGCCATTCGTAAGTTAATTTCGACACACACTGCTATATTGGGCGTGGGGATCTTTCAATTAGACTTTTATATCGGCTGAAAACATATTTTTCATTGGCTACATGAAAATAATGGATTCGTTGTCTTCATGCATTTCTTTTATCATGAAACTGACAGATGAAAATGAAAATCCTATTTTTCAATAATTTCTCCCACTAGGTCATTCTAACTTCTGATTGGCTAACAGTGCACATCCTTTCGACATCTGACTAATCATTCACACCTAAAGTACGACTTATTGTGAAGAATGTAAGTTGTTATTTCTCTTTAATATTTATGATATTCTGAAGAGCCTGAGTAAATAAACAGTAGAATAAAGATGACAAGGAAAAAGGGGATTCATAAACTAAGTACAAGTGTTACTTAGAACAACAAGAGACAGGAAGTTGTGGAGGGCCATGTTCATTCACGTCTTGAAAAGACATAGTACATCAAAGAAGTGTAAGTCCCAGAGATAAAAGTATTCTGTCCAGATGCATGAAGTCGACAGTTGAATGACGCAGTGCTCTGATGAATCTGACCTGCTTAGGCTCCCTGATATCTCCGCTGTAGTTGAGTTATGACTGCTGTTGAGCCAAATGTGACACAAAGTTAAGATTAAAATGGGTTCAAAGGCTAGGCGTAATACACTAATGACAAAAATGCACAGGACTTGACTTTTTTCAGGACAACACAAGTACTAGGTAATGACGTAGACGTCTCCCGAAGTAATACTTGTAAGGACGCCCCGTTTACCAAGAGCTCGAGTACATAATCTTAACTGTCACCCTCCTAAAAACGTTTTCTGCTTGTTCTATAGCTATTTATAATTTTATTGGTGGAGACGGGATTGGAAAGAGGCTTTGGGTATTATAGAGTAAATCGTATTTTCATTGGTCCAATATTAGGTGACGCGTTTTCTTTGACGCCCGAACTGATTAGCAGGAGATATATATATATATATTTATGAATAAAAATGACAATAGGAAAAATGGTAATTGCTGACGCGTTTCGTCCAATGTGGACTTTATCAAAGCAAAATACGAAAATGAAATTAAATGAACAAAGTAACTAATAAAAACAAAAACAGAATGTACCTAGCAACTGGAATGGAGAGAAACGCTATTTTCATATTTTTAACTGAAAAATAACGTCAGTAATTGTCACGTGTGGAGAATATTGTAATTATAATTGTGTTGATGTATTCAACCATTTTCTTTTGATTTTATGAATCTGTTGTGTATATTTGTTTGTAAGAGCATTAATTTTGTTAAGAAAGGTGAAATAGGGAAAAAACCTGGGCGTAGATTAATATTTGGGTAGTTTACTATGGCGGCACTCTCCAGAATTTTCCTTCTGAGTGAGTTATTTTCTTTTTTTATGAGTGTAGCATTTTTAAAATCAAAATTATGGTTGAATTTATTTCTATGTATGACTAGTGCATTAGCTAAGTTGTTTTTTGTGAGGTCTCTTTTGTGCTCATAAATGCGTTTTCTCAAACTTCTACTTGTTTCTCCAATATATTGAGAGGAACAGTTTTGGCAATTTATTCTATAAATGCCTGCTTCAGAAATATTAGTGCTATTATTGTTTGAAGATCTTAGTATATCCATAATGGTTTTGGAAGTGTTTGTGACTATTTCAAGATTATTTAGATGGGATAGGTTATTCTGGATAGTGGACGTGACAGAATTGGTCGGTAGTATTATGTATCTGTTTTCATGTGATTTACTATTGCGGATTATGTTATTAGTCTTGTTGCGGTTGTATATTTTGTATGCCTTTCTTCTTGCGCTGTGGATGAAATGATATGGGTATTGTAGGTTTTTGAATGTGTTTTCTATGTATGTTTCTTCTTTAAGTAAATATTGGGGACTACAGATTCTTAATGCTCTTAGATAGAAACCTATAATAATTCCAGATTTAATTTTTGAAGGGTGGTTTGAGTAGAAGCTGATCAGATCATTTTTGTTTGTAGCCTTTCTGTAAACGTCAAAATTAAGTTCGTTATTATTTCTCATTAACAAAATGTCCAGGAACGGAAGAGTGTGGTTGGTTTCAGTTTCGAAAGTGAAGTTTATTGTAGGTTCAATGTTGTTAAGTTTGGAGAGAAGATCCGTTAAATTGGTGTTTTTTGGAATTATTAATAATGAGTCGTCTATGTATCTGAAATATGAAGAGTTTGTAGGGAGAATATTTTTGAATGAGTCACTTTCTAGAAATTCTAAAAATAGACACGCAAGAACGCCGCTGAGAGGAGATCCCATTGGCAAACCAAATTTCTGCCTGTAATAATGGTTATTAAAAGTAAAGAAGCATAGCTTGGTAATTAGTTGGCACATTTTTATAATTTTGTGTGTAGATATAGGTAATTTGATTTTTGCATTTGTTAGGTGTTTTTTTAGTAATTTTAAGCATTTATCTATGGGGACGTTTGTATAAAGAGATTGTATATCTAAACTAGTCATATATTTATTTTCAATGTCTATGTTTTTTAGCTTGTTTAAGAGGTCGCCTGAATTTTTTATGTGTGATGGACTAATAGTGCCGAGAAGTGGAGTTAAAATTCTGCTTAGTTTGCGGGCTATTTTATGTGGAGCGCTACCTATCCCTGATATGATAGGTCTCATTGGTATGTTCGGTTTATGCGTTTTTGGTAATCCATATAATATGGGTGTTTTTGGATGGTATTCAATGAGCTTTAACCAGGAGAAGTCTTCATTTTTTAGTAGTTTTTTAATGTTGCTTGTAAACTTTTGTGTTTCTTTTATAGCTATGCTTTCATTTACTTTTTCATAGATATTATTATCATTAATGAGCTCCCTTATCTTCTGTTGGTAAATGTGTTTATCCATAATTACAATTCCCCCGCCCTTATCAGAAGTAGATATATGTATGTTTCTGTTGTTAGCTAGTTCTTTTAAAGCGTTGATATGTCTTCGAGGAAGTGCGGTGTCATTCGTATTTTTGTGTGTAGCTGTGATTAGGCCCTGAATATAGCCTTTGATAAAATCGGAGTCATTGTGGTGATGATTTTTAATTATGTAATCCGTAGTATCATATTTCGGTAATCCAGTGGCAAATTTCTGACCAAAGCTGAGTGCTTCTAGTTGTGTATCCGACAGTTGGAATTTGGATAAATTTGTTATTAGGTCTTCTCTGCCGATCTTGGACCATTTGCTATTATTACTTAAAGAAGAAACATACATAGAAAACACATTCAAAAACCTACAATACCCATATCATTTCATCCACAGCGCAAGAAGAAAGGCATACAAAATATACAACCGCAACAAGACTAATAACATAATCCGCAATAGTAAATCACATGAAAACAGATACATAATACTACCGACCAATTCTGTCACGTCCACTATCCAGAATAACCTATCCCATCTAAATAATCTTGAAATAGTCACAAACACTTCCAAAACCATTATGGATATACTAAGATCTTCAAACAATAATAGCACTAATATTTCTGAAGCAGGCATTTATAGAATAAATTGCCAAAACTGTTCCTCTCAATATATTGGAGAAACAAGTAGAAGTTTGAGAAAACGCATTTATGAGCACAAAAGAGACCTCACAAAAAACAACTTAGCTAATGCACTAGTCATACATAGAAATAAATTCAACCATAATTTTGATTTTAAAAATGCTACACTCATAAAAAAAGAAAATAACTCACTCAGAAGGAAAATTCTGGAGAGTGCCGCCATAGTAAACTACCCAAATATTAATCTACGCCCAGGTTTTTTCCCTATTTCACCTTTCTTAACAAAATTAATGCTCTTACAAACAAATATACACAACAGATTCATAAAATCAAAAGAAAATGGTTGAATACATCAACACAATTATAATTACAATATTCTCCACACGTGACAATTACTGACGTTATTTTTCAGTTAAAAATATGAAAATAGCGTTTCTCTCCATTCCAGTTGCTAGGTACATTCTGTTTTTGTTTTTATTAGTTACTTTGTTCATTTAATTTCATTTTCGTATTTTGCTTTGATAAAGTCCACATTGGACGAAACGCGTCAGCAATTACCAGTTTTCCTATTGTCATTTTTATTCATAAATATTGTCTCTCTACTGATTAATTCGGAGAAATTTTCATATATATATATATATATATATATATATATATAATTATTTATTTAGAAATATGATTCCAACACGCTACATAAGAGTTCTCATGTTTCAAAACAAGAGCCGAAAACTTCAATATAATTATTTGAATTAAATTGAATTAAAGTAAGCTCTGTTCCATCTTCAAGTGAATTTTTTTTTTTTTTTTGAATAACTTATTTCTGAAATTTACGTGTTTTAATAGCAGATTCATTATTGAAATCAAAATTTTCCATGGTGACGGCCAGCGTGATTTTTCATATAGAAAGGGGCGCATGGTGTTAATAATTTGTATCAGTAAAGAGTTACATTTCTAGGTGTCAAGTCAGGGTAATGTTGGGGTGTCTGGAGATTTATTTATTTTTTTATTTTTTATTTTTAATAAAAGGGTTTTGTGTATATAAAAAAAAAAAACTGGCGTAACATTATATATATATATAATCAAGCATTAAAATAATAATAATGAAATAGCTTGTTTGCTGTTATGTATACATATTTATCAAAAACAGTATAAATATTTCAGTTTATAATATATCTGATTTCTGATATCTGTCTATAACTCTGAGATGAGGTATTATGATTACTTACATTATTTTGGTTCACCATTGCTGCAGCCATTTATTGAAGTCGCAACTCTTTGCGTCTGGTCACTAACCAAAGCCTTTATCCAGCTGAAGAGTTGAGTTAAACTGAGACATCCGGAAGAGGCATGGCACGTAGAACTAGAACAATATACCCCAATGGATAAAATAAAGGTTTCAGTTTGAAATTCCAATCACCTGAAGAAGACAGGAGCGTACAACGGCCGAGGTGTTGTTAATATAACAATGAAGATGGGATAACAGTCCGAATAGTGTAAATAATTTAAGTTGATGTCTGATGTTTACTTTTCTTTGGGGGCATTTAAAAAATATACAAAAATGAGAATTCTGTATCAAGCAAATATTTGCTAGTATATTTTAAGACTGTGACAAACTGAAATTGAAACAGCCAGAAATAAAGGACGTTCTATTTATACTAGTTACTATACACATCGGAACATTACTGTACCTCTGTGTTTATCAATTCACTGTAACTAACCCTTTTCAATGTCGACATAGTTTGTAGCAGCTTTTTCAGTTGATAATTAGGTAAAGTAGTTTACCCATGTATTCCTTTTACTTTTTCTGTCTGTTGATAGACCAGTGAGCAAGAATGTAGATTCTTATCTTACCGAAGGGCATTTGTACTTAACGGACACGAGTATGCACAGCGTGAATTCGCATTATCTCGTTCTATTTTGCGTACCGATAGTCATGCTATTCGTCCTCTAAACTACGTTTAATGAACCATTTCACCGATTTCAAACGAAAGTCACTTGTTCTTTTTTATTACCCGAACATGTACTTATAACTTTTAATGTTATAGCTATAACTCCTAAGAAGTTATATTATTGTTTAAAGTTGTTAATAAGGTGAATGAAAAATTGATTAAAAATGAAGGTTATATATTTGTGGATGTCCATTCTTCAAACATTTATGCATCACTCTAAAGAGGAAATAGTAAGGCTATTTCAATATTAATAATTAAATTTCTTTAGGATTGTACAAATGAGAATACATTTTAAATCATTGCATAAAATTATAAACCAACTCAACGTCAAGAATCAAACAAAAGCAATGCACTTAAACTTACTTTCATCAGGAAGACAATACAAAAGCTAGAAACAAAAATTTACCTATGCCCTCAACGTTTCTTCCGCCAATATATGTGACATTCGTTTTAATTTCTGTAGATAGAATTTTTTTCTCTCGAAACGTTCTCCAGATATCTTCATACTTTACGAAACTAATGTAATTTCTTCTATAGCAACCAATGAATTCTCTGTTCCAGGTTATCTTCCTTTTTGTCGAAAAGTTTCTAAGATACATAAACATGATTTCGGTGTTTATATCCGAGAAAATCTTCCAATTGCAAGGGAATTGTCTCTTGATCTCCCAGATGCTTCTTTCATATACACTCTACTTTCGTTATTGCACTCTCTATTAACCATCTCTTTTTTCTTCATCGTTCTCTTTCTTCTCAGGAAAATATATTAAACAAAATTTCTGACGATATAGAAATGGATCTCACTCTCTATACATATGTCTGCGAACATTTTTGTGTTTGAAGATTTTAATTCTCATCACGCCAAGTGATTATGCATTCTGCTTTTACTGGATTTCCCTAATTAATCTGATCAACATTTTTACTTGATTTGTTCCTTTCTTCCTCTCCTACATCATGTCGAGCATCACAAATCTGTCCTCTTTTCAATTAAGATCACGCTGTAGTATCTGTTGATATTTCCTTTGAGTCGTCTATCAGAAAAGAACTTCCTATTCACAAAACTTCTTTCTGATGCCAATGTACTGGTTAGGATCCATTTCGTAAACTCCTTCAGGACGCCTACTGGACTGATATTTCTAACCTTTCTATTGACAATTGTACCACAGAGTTGTCTTCTTGGGTTAAAACCATCATCGTTGCTTTTCTTCCTTTGCAGAAATACCAGGTGAAACTACACTCTTCAGCCGCCATCGCCCAAAGAAATCTCTCAGCATGATAATTCTAATAACAATAGACCCCCCTATTTGTGTCTGTTCATAATAATTGTAAACGTGTACTAAAAGATGTTAAGTCTTTGTATGCTGATTGAATGATCACCGTGTATCCTCTAACAAGTTTATTTCGTGTGACTACTGGCGATTCTGTAATAGTGTTTAATATTGTGTCTAAGTTTTCTATCCCTCCTCCCACCACACAATTTGTATCAACTTCTGCTGATAAATTAAAATGTTTTGCTCGTAAATTCTCTTCCAATTATACTCTTGACTCATCTGAAGTATTTTTGTCTTACTTTCCACTTAAAACAAAATCTCTATTGAATGATATTCATGTAACTTCGTCCATGATTTCTGCTATTATCTCCAAACTAGAACCTCACAAAGCACGTGAACCCGACAATATCCCTACAATTATCCTTAAGAAATTTTCACTTGGACTGACTCCTGTTATCTCTAAACAATAAATGACTTGCTGCTTCTTGATTTCCTGTTTGTTGTATTAGGTTGGTGCAAAAATAATGACGTAATAATGTCGTTTTTTGACGTTACGTCAAAAAACGACATTATTACGTCATTATTTTTGCACCAACCTAATAAATCTGTAGTTCCAGTGTTTAGGAACTCAGGTGAACCGTCTGACCCCTCTAATTATTGGCCTATTAGCTTTATACCTTTTTTGGCAAATTATTAGAGGCTAATAAATAAATATCCGTTTAAACTAACTTTAAGAAAAATGATCAGAGAATATTTAGAATTTAGTTTTCAAATTTACAATAGTACCATAAATCATATATCAGACGCTGAAAATACTTCTTCTCGACATACTCAACAAGACTCTTTTAGTTTCCCATCTTGACACTTGCCCAGGAATTCTTGGAACAAAGTGCTTTATTTATTTATTTATTTTTTGTTTTTTTGAAATCGCAAAGTATCTGCTGATTTTGGTCATATTTACAGTTGTCTAAGAAGAATATAATTCTCTTTAGTAAAAATCTTTCAAAAATAGAATATAATTTCTGAGACTTCATATGATAAAGATAAGCTGATTTAAAGTTTAATCAATTTGATTTTAAACAAATATTACTTACCCTTTAGTTTAAAATATCGCAGAAATGCATGTCTAACACGGAGTTAGGTGTGTGTGTGCGTGTGTGTGTGTTTATCTGTGTGCGTGTGTGCTTATCTGTGTGCGTCATTTTGTGATGAAAACTACAATAGAGGGATATCTATTGATTATACAACTTCGTGAATCTGATTTGCAAATCACTGCATTTCATATATTACGCACACACATACACACACAGACACATACACACAGACACACACATATATATAATATGGTACATTGAATGCTGGTGCTAGTAAAATAGTGATGGTTATATAATTGTACAGCTGGTGAGGAAAAAAATATAATTTCATTATCAATATAAATTAATGTTATAAATGAATCAATATTAAATTGAATATCCAGAAAATGTCGAGTTATGCCATTTGGAAACAACCCCAATTTTATATATATATATATATATATATATATATAATGCCCTCCTCCGGGTGTCTGTAGCAGGATGGAAGAATACAAAATTCAATAACGTGCTAGGTTTACGTGTCCATAAGGCAGGATAACGCAGGCATCGCACTTCCCTATTGGAGAATGTAAGTCGAATGATGGGATTATCAATCCGTATTACATCCACTGTGTTCAGGATCCCATTACTGAGCGTCAGGACTCTGGAAATATTCCAAATCAGCCAAGAATCTATCGGCCCAAAGGTAATCAGAAAGCTACTTGGTCGAATCTCAATCAAGAACTCTAATTAATACTTACAAAATATCTAAAAGGACCCATTAGCCAGCAAATGAGATCTTTCTGCAGACTTGTGCACGAAGTTTGTCTTGAGTCGTTTGGGGTTGCAACTGCAACAGGGGATATGAAAGAAGAGAAGCAACCAAACAGACGACAGATTCAGCAAACTAAGAACAGAGCAGACCGATTTGAAACTCCAATTAATGCGATGGCAGGCCTTATGGATCTACTTAATGATATTAAAGAAAGGATCTTAGTGACCACTTGAGCTGAGAACCAAAGAAAACGTCCAAAGAAAAACTGACAATCTCGGAGATCATTTTACAATAATCCTTATGCTTTTTTCTAAATTGTTGTCCACTGAGACTAAAAGCGGCAAACTCGACATGCCACAGGAAGAACTCAAAAACCCCCTGAGGATAACGTATTCTGATGCTCGGAAAAATGTTTCAATCCCTCCGATGAATGACCTACCATGGCCCCAAGATCAAGATGTCATGTTTAGTGACTGCGGACTAAAGCTGAGGGAAGTTCGGGAATTCGTTCGTAAATCCAGTGCCGGTTGTCCACCTGGAATAAATGGAATATCCTACAAAGGTAATATAAGAATTGGCCAACCACGTCCTCAAACAATTCATCATCATCCTCCAGCGGGCATGGAAACAAGGTATTGTACCACTAGAATTGTGCCTAGTGGATGCAATTTGAATACCTAACTAAAAGAATGCAAAAAGCACTGCAAATTTCCAAGCCTGAATGTAGAGAGGAAATATCTTTGGGGTTCTTGCCCGTCGTATGACGGACTTCCTGCTAGGTAACCATGAACAAAGTTGTCCAGGCTTCCGTGTCTGTCCTATCAGCCAAACAAAATAAAACTGAGCTTCACTTGATTTGCCTTAATCTCGCGAATGCGTATAGATCCGTTCTTCATGAACTAATTCGAATATCCCTCAATTTTTTCAAATTCCTTAGTAAGTTTTGGGGAAATCATAATGAAATACTTCAGAGTAGCGTTTATGCAGTCCACTGTTAGTAACTACACCACAAGTGCCAAGCCCTCGATGTCGTCATCATGATGAGGTGTGTGATCTCGCCACTTCTTTTCATTATGACTATAAATATATTGTAAAGGTACGCCTTCACATGAAGAGGGACTCAGCCGATGAGTTTGTCCTCAGGATACAGGTATTAAAACTGGCACCAAATGGTCGACGTTAGAAGTCGCCCAAGATGCATAACTTAGCCTGTAAACCAGGGAGATTATGGGGGTGACCCAAACCAATCAGGCTGGCCTGAGTAGCATAAGCAAACATTTTTCTCCAAACAGGGTCCAAGGGGTAAACGAGACATGGTGACTGAAGTAATCAGGAATTTCTAGGAAGAGCAGCGAGCAGCTACTGCTATTTCTTAATCCAAACAATGTGCTTGGACTACATGGCGTGATATTGATTCGATGAAGCTATTATGGAATACCCTGCTTGCAATGGAGCCTTTGGCAATATCATTCCTATTTCGATCTACCTATAATCTTCTACCCAATGCGACTAACCTGAAACTGTTGGAGTTCACTGATACCGATGTATGCGCATTATGTCAAAGTGATCGAGGCACTTTACGTCACGTGCCCCCTAAATGCCCACAGTCATTGCATATGTACCCGTGGCATCATAACAAAGTGCAGCATGTGGTCATGGAGTTAGTCATTACACAGTGTGAAGCAGCCAACAAACAGCCTGTAACGGCAAGAGAACCTAAGATCCGTTTTCACCAGGAAGGTAGACGCCCTCTACGGAAGCCCTAAATAACTCCCAACATGAAGCTACTGAGTTGAGCCCGTAGAGCTTTTAACACGACGTTGAAAATCTAACTTGCAGTTGTATAAGAGTCGAAGAGACTGGCACGTCTACACAAAAACAATACCATGTCCGGTTGGGTTTGTTTCCAAAATAACTATATTTTTTTCTCGATATTCAATCTAATATTAACTCATATATAATATGCAGTAACGAAATCATTGAGAAGACGAGTCATTTTTTAGTTAGTCTGTAACTATGAAAAATGATATATGTTCATAGAAAGATTCAACTTCATCATGCAAAGATGTTCAGAGCCGTTAAGAGGTGTTTGGCCATTTCAAATAGAATATCCCTTTACCAGCTTGAGATGCAGTCAATTCGTGATAACTCTCGTTCGTCTTTCGTACTCAGTCTGAGAAAAGGATATATGCATATGACGACGTTTTAATGAAATCTTAAGTTATGTATCTCATTATATCCACACGTCTGTTTCAGAAAATGGATTGTTTTCCCAGATGGATATAGAGTGTCAAGTCATAATTATTAAATGATGCAGTTATTTCCCAGTCATTGGAGGACATTTAAATCAGACAGACACCTAGCCAAGGAACACGACTATCTACTATTTGATCCGATCAAGAAAAACAAAAGATTAACGAAAAGAAACTGTTGAGATTTAAACGTTTGAGATGAAAACTTGAAGATAAAATCAAAGACTACAATTGATAGGCGAGATGTTAAGGGACATTTTAAAATGGATTTAGGTGTACATGATCAAAGTTTGTGATAGATTTGCAATCATAAAATAGATACATTTCCATATCTCCAGGGAGAATAAACGTGCTATGATTATGTCAAGAACGATGAGACTGTGACTGGCAAGTTCCGCCTGGGGAAATGTTAGATTACTCAGCTCCCCTGCCTAGATCATGCACCTCATAAGCACTTTCAATAAAAATAGCAGAACTCAGGCATGTGCAAATTCTGAAATATCTCACAGCATTCCTGATGTGCAAATGTTTTTTTAACGAGCTACTGGTAATCGAGGATAACAAAGTGATTTTGGAGATTCACAGTTTGCAGCCGAAAATCCAGAATTACATTCTCTTGTTTTGCAATATGTATTATAACTTTTCCGTTCGCTCTTGTAATTTAAGATTTTTGGTTCTTTTTGATATTCGGTTGAAGTCCCCTTCATTATATATATTTAAAGGGTTGAAATGATAAGACAATTACCTTTATATATATATATATATATATATATATATATATATATATATATATATATATATATATATAACCCGTATATATATAAATAGCCGAGAAAAATAACAGCATATGTGGCCTGACGATTGCATATAGCATGAAACAGACTGTCGCCTCTAAGTTTTGACTTCTATGTTCACTTTTATATTTACACACGCTCTATCTCTGATATTGAGCACTTTATTCCATAAATATAGCACACCTTAAGACTATATTTCTTTATATATATATATATATAATGTTGTGGGGACCTTCCTACAAATGGACTCTGCCACACCTATATAATATGGCTACCAACTCTGAGTAAGGGAAGACACCGAGTGAGAGTCACCGAGTAGAGACACCGAGTGAGTGAGTGAGTGAATGAGTGAGTGAGGACACCAGTGAGAGAAAGTACTCTCCAGTCCACATTTACCTTTGTACTAGGTTTCCGAGAATCTACTATTTAACCTTATATCCGAGTCCGTGTTGTCTTTCTATGGTTCTACACCATAACAACATATATATATATATATATATATATATATAAGGAAGTAGTTATAGCTGCTACAATGACATAAAAGTGTATATTTTAAATAGAAGAGAGAAGCCGCAAACTTTTTTGGTTATAATGTGGAGTTATTATATATATATCATAATTTATTTTCCATATGTTTACTACACGTATTACGGGTCTTGCGACCTTTATCAGGTGAAGAGTGGTTATTTTCTCATATTCTTTGAAGGAATTAATTTTTCCTTACGTTTTCCGGTGTTTAGCCATTGTCTTCAGTGTGTAGTCAGTCCGTTATGTGCCGTGCATTGATACACGCTTAGGTGATCATGTATCTTTTGATATATGATTGACGAGACAGATTTTTCCCTCAGTATGTTGCCATTTCTTTCTGCGGTAGACCAGTTGCCATCCAAAGCTATAGAATCCAGCCTGTCCTGCTATTTACTCATAGCATGTGTATAGTAGCGATCCAAATTTTCTTGGAGTTGTGGAGAGAATATTCTTCTATTTAAGGGATAATAGAACAATTACGATTGGTCAGAGAAAGCGGAATAAAGGAGGTATTTGTTCTTATCAAGAAAAAATAATTATTTATTAACTTTAATCACATCACATAGACAATTTATTTATAATCCAATGTTCCTACGTGGCAGTGAATGCTGGACAATCTCCACATAGATAGAGAAGAGACTTGAAGCAAAATAAATGTAGTTCTACAGCAGGGTATTGAGAATACCCTGGACCGAACATGTGAGCAACGAAAAATGGAAACAAGGAGACTTATACTTAACATCAGTTTTAGGGCATATACTAAGAAAAGACAGTTTTAGGGCATATACTAAGAAAAGAAGGTTTAGAAAATTTGATACACCCAATACAGAAGGCAAGAGGGAGAGTGGAAAACAACCCATAACATTCTTAGTGAGCTTGAATGGATGGTGAAACAGGGTTTAAGAGAGATAACAAAAAACAAAATATATTAAGAGCTGCAAAAGAGAGGAAATATTGGAGAGCCATGATCGCCATCATCCTGAAGGGACACGGCAAAAGTTTCACGTAGATATACATAGATAGAGAAGAGACTTGAAGCAAAATAAATACACATATAAATATATATATTTATTTTCCTTGTTGGCTGCCGGTTCATGTAATTGTGTATATGGGCAGCAATCCCTCTTTTATACAAGATAGATGTAGTAATGATAATATTAGCCGTTTCTCTACAAGGAAACATTTATCATCGTTGAGTGACAAAACAGTACTGTTTTCAGTTCAAATTTATAAAATATTTATTAGGGTTTCAAGTCCAGTAGCTGTTATCTCTCCTTCTGGGGGTTTCTTTCCTCACCTCCTGTTTGAAGTAGTGCGGAATATTAAAATAATCATTATTTTCTCTCTCTCTCTCTCTATCTATCTATCTATCTATCTATCTATCTCTTTCTCTCTCGAACACACACATGCATGTACACACCATATATATATATAAGAATAATTCCGATAAAAACTTTAAAATCCATAGACAGTAATGAATTTAGTTCGATGAATATAAGTATATTCATTTCATTAGACCGACTTCATTTTAAGAAATGGAATCAAGATATTCCAGACAGACAGAGATATACAAAGATAAAAAATAAATTGAATTAAAAAATAGTAAGAATGACTTAGAAAATATTTTATTGGGGGACTTACATTATGAAGAAAGACAACAGAAACAAGGATTAATACAAATGGTAAAGGAAGGTGAAAAGATAGAAAGGTTACAACAATATGTCAAAGAAAGTTCACAGAGGAAGGGCTTAAGATGGTGTCTATTTAAGCAGCATCTTCATTGTGTAACCATTTACATCATAATACTAATGATAATGATAAAATTATAATATAAGAAAAATGTAAAAAATAAAGTTTTTTTCCCTAATTATTTTTATAATTTCCTCTGTATCATATTAGTTTGGTGCAAAAATAATGACCTAATAATGTCGTTTTTTGACGTATTTTTAACGTCAAAAACGACATTAATACGTCATTATTTTTGCACCAACCTAATACATTGATCTCACATATAGAATGTAAAGTCCATTTTGTAATAATCCCTACTATATATATATATATATATATATATATATATATATATATATATATATATATATATATATATATATATATATATATATATATATATATATATATATATATATATCTCTTTTGTTTAAAGGTTATTATGATTGGTACTCATATTCGTGTAAAAGCTCTGTTTTTTAAACAGTATTTTTTATCCAACTACATTCACCGGTCTGAATATTCAAGAAATGTTGTCAGAAAAATATGCGTCCACCTACAGGGTTCGAACCTACATCTCCTATGTGGCTCGTTACTGGATCTGACGTGCCTAACCACTCTGCTACGTAAACTCTATACAGAATAAATTAAGGCTCAAAATATGCCGGATTTAATCTATTTCCTAAAATAAATTGTCTTTGTTTACGTTAGGAGCATATATGGCGAGTGTGTGTTCAAAAGGTGCTATTCGGTTACTGTTTGACCATAGGTCGTACGTGTTCGAGCGGTTAGGCACATCAGATCCAATGATAGTTATCATAAGAATGCAGGTTCGAATCCTGGTGGAGGAAGCATATTTTCTCACAAGTTTTCTCGAATATTCAAGCTGCTAGATGTAGTTGGATAAAAAATATGTTTAAAAACAGAATATGAGTATCCATAAAAAAAATCATTTAAACAAAATAAATTAAAAATAAAACGTCGGACTTAATGCATTTCACAATAAGAAGGTTATGTGCCCCCTTACCTTTCCATGCGTTCTTCAGTAAAATTGAGTTTACTGTCTGACTTGAGGCCTTCTGTTTCCCGACAAATCGGATTTTTAAAAGAGATTGAGTTTTTCGTTATCACAACTATTGGTCATATTTCTTGCCTGTGAATAACCAATTCTAACGAGGATGTTGCTTATTGCATATCATCAATTGATACTAACCGCAGTTACATTGGATATTTTTAGCGATCTTCCATCTTTTGATTGGGAATTATTCCATTATAGTACTTTTTCAATTCGTTTAAATCTGCTTATCTTCTGCAACAGAATCATCTCGCTTGAATATTACAAAATTAGCTCCTTATTTTTCCATTATTGTCTTCTGTTATTCTACTAATGTTTAAAGAATTGCTACATCCATCATGCCTACGTGAAAATTGGAAAATCATTATTTATTCTGGTAAAAATCAAAACGAAAGAAAATTTTGCTTCTGGTTATTTTCTTTTTGCTTCTTGGTCTGATCGATTTTTGATTTGCTCAAACATCCTATTTTTATTTGTGTTTATTTTTCTTTCATTTAATCGTCTATCAAGGGCTTAGCGATATATTAAAATTGAATCAGCCTGTAATTTAATGCAATGATGTGAACTGAAATTGATTCTGCCAGTTGAGTACTTCGACGTTTTGATGTACGTGTCAATGTGCTGTTACCAAATTTTAAACCGCGATAGTAACATCTGTTCTAGGAAGATGCCTAACCTAGATCCCTGTTATCGGTATTAGGATAAACTACATCCAGCAGTAAGCCCACTGATCAGAAGATCTGCGTTTTTGATGAGCGTGGACACGGGGTAGTAGCACTTGTTAGGGGTCTAAGCAATGGGTAAATAGCGAACCCCCAAATAAAACACTATCGAAGGATGAACATACATTTTTATAGTAAAAGTACAAGCAATATAATTTTATATAAAAATTACCAACAATACATTTTATAGCAAAATTACTAAAATACATTTTACATCAAAATGACCAAATATACATTTTATCTGTGCTTGAAGGCATACAGTTACATTCACAATATTTAGATTTCGGCATAGGTAAACTTAGATGTTGATGTGCCGCTAAACAAAATCAACCAAACAAACTAAAGTACATCAAATGAGATTTTCAAACTATCCAATAATTTTCAGTTAAATATTTATATAAGTACATATATCGCATACACACACACACATACACACACATACACACACACACTCACACATATATATATATATATATATATATATATATATATATAGTGGATGTCTATTTTTGTATTTATTTAAAAAAAAACAGTGCACCATACAGAATAACAGGTTTAAAAGCTTAACGAATCATAAGATAGAAAAACCCTTTATGAAGTCGTCAAAAACAAATTGTAATTCATTGTGACGCGTTTATGTACGAAACAGCCCCTTAGGAAAAAATAAATAAATAAACAAAATAAAACAAAATTCTCTAGACACTTAACGACATATTATGTTGCCAAAAGCTATCTTTCGCTGTGACTGACCAGACAATGTGCGTACATGAATGCCATCATTCGCTTTGAAATGGACACCTCGACCCTACCTCGGCTTGACCTCTTTCCAAAAGTGACTGATATGTGGATAAAAATTAATTCTTAGATCCCTTATAAAAATGGTCGCCCCAGCCGTTTCTATAGTATTTGAATTTGTGAATGAACACGCCTATAAAGATGCGTAAATTTCAAGATTGGTTATTCCTAAATTTTCGCTTGAGGATGAAACAGGGCTTGATACTTTAAATTCAATTTGATTTTAATAATTATATTGAGGCTTTCGGCTCTCGTTTTTGAAACATGAGAACTCTTATGTAACGAAGGAATATCATATTTTTTAAAAGATAATTATAATATATATATAAAGTCATCCATGTATATGAGTTTATATATATATATATATATATATATATATATATATATATATATATATGTGTGTGTGTGTGTGTGTGTACATACAGAGATAGACTGTTTAGACATCCGATTGCTTCAATCAGGGATCGAAACTCGACCAATTTGTCATCGACACAGATCCTACCCGATAGATATCGGCGCACGGCCGAGAGAAAGTGAAATCTTGACGTTTTCTATACAAAATACGGTAGTCTCTCTCTCTCTCTCTCTCTCTCTATATATATATATATATATATATATATATATATATATATATATATATATATATATATATATGTGTGTGTGTGTGTGTGTTTATGTGTCTGTGCATACACACACAGAAACACACACACACACACACACACACACATATATATATATATATATATATATATATGGCAAAGGTGTGGACTCTGCGTTTTATATTTTAATGCACACGCAGGTCTCCTTTTGCAAATGTAGATTCTTAAAAACAATTTTAAATAGAAATTTTAAATTTGAGGAGGGGGGCTGCTTCCGTTTTGTTACGTGCTAACCATATATGCTATTAGAGATTTGTGCAGGAGTTCATTCGTGCGTGCATAAATATACGTGTATATATTTCGATTCATCTAGTCTATGTTCTTTTTGTATACAGAAAAAATATCCTTCCAAGATTCTTCTGCACTAGCCATTAGGTTAAGTGTTAGTATGTCGTTCTTTATAGACTTTTATAAATACCTTGTAACCTAGTAAGCAGAAAAATGTTCACTTAAGACATGAACGCGTATTTACGACCTGTTATATTTTTACTTATGATGATGTTTAATTCTCTTTTCTCTGTTATATTTTTTTTATTTTTAAAATATGCGATTTTATAATCTAAAGTCGTACAATATCCTGATCATCATAACTATTACAGTTACCCTTTAAGAAACTAAACATTTTTTATCCTGCAGATCAAAGTGGATTAACTGTCGAGGAAATAATAAAAACAGATGTTATTACGAATCACAAATACATTCTCTCAACGGATTTGATCTGAAAATCGTAAGTAAAAAGCCAGTATCATTTGTTTTAATAAAACTGCATCTGTATTTACAGACTTCTTCATATTTTGAATGTATCAGTAGATCATAAACTGAAAACTCAGATATAAATTATGCAAAAGAAATGAAGAAATTGTGGAATAGACGATGTCGTTTTATGGTGCAAATTAATGTTTCACAATAAAAATAAGTGATCACTAACCAATGTTTGCCATACTGATGTAATAAACGTACAATGTAATTTTCAGTTTATAGTGTGCTTATCATGGCTGGTAATAAAGTCACAGGAAAAAGTCACAGAAAAAAACTTTCAATTTTGGCTATGAAAAATTTACAATTAATCTTTAGTGACCTGTTATAAAGTCATCTATTTCTGTCGGTACTTCACAACTTTATGGGTCCGTTTTGTTTTCATCAGAAATTCATAGTAAAATAAAATATGAATGTAAATTGATCGACCCTTTAAAAACATTTTCTAAACAATGCAGATTCGATTTATTTTATAGTTAGGAAGACCTAGTATCCCATAAGACCAGATTTTATGTGAGGATATTCTCAATTTGACATTACAATTTGAAATTTTAATTTATGAGACTGAGATTTTGTCCCCTTTGGAATAAGAGGCTGAGTTTTTCATCCGATGTGTGTTTTTGTCCTGTATCTTTTCTTGTGACATTTTTACTTGGCTCTTTTTTTACCTGGATTCGAGTTTATATTAAAAATAATTGCAATAATCTCCTGGGTGCAGCAGAAATACCGCCCACATTTTTCAACTTTTTATAATGTGGGAGGTATTTCCGCTGCACCCTCTATTTGTTTAATGAGATTTTTATTATGCAACTCTGTAGTTATTCCTCACCTTGTAAATACGCGCCCCCTATATATATATATATATATATATATATATATATATATACATATATATATATATATATATATATATATATATATATATATATATATATATATATATATATATATTATGGTTTAAAAAACAGACATTTTAAATATTAATATATGCAAATATTAAAGCGGTAATATCAAAATACGAAATACAAGAAAATTAGATTAACCGTTTTTTTTTGTGTGTTTGTAATTCTGTTTTACCGCTTTACGGTAATGTAATTGCTTTTGTTTCTCCCTCTTTCTTTATTCTTTCCTCTTGTTGCTTTAAAATGTTTATTTAATGCTGTTATTGCATACTATTCTATAAATATACATTATTCTCAGCTCAACGTCAACTTTTCACCGTGTACAAATAGCTTGTCTAATTTTGTTTTACTAATTATAAATTTCTACTTAATCATATATTATAAATCTGTCAAATCAATAAAATAGTTTTAAATTAAACAAGTTTCAAATTTCAAACCGAATAGATATTGACACTTCAATGAATAGTGTTTTTTTGTTTGTTTTTGTTTTTGTTTTTCAAAAAACACTCTGTAATCGGATCATCTTAACTACGACTGCCATTCTTAGTCTTTCAGTATTTGCTCTTGATGGGGAAAAGACTGAAAAGTCCATCTCAGAATGTCTATATAACTTTGAAGGGACGTGTAGATGGTGTAACTACAATCATGAGCAAATGAAATGTCTTCTAATTAGTGCGAAAAGGAACGATTTCAAGAAGGTAACTTGATGCTACCTACAAAATCTGATAGCGATCACTTTGCTTGCCTCTGAACGAACAACAGAGATCCAGATCGTTGGCATGGAAGATTGATTAGTGTAGCACGTGGCTTGAAAGTAACTTTAGATAAGGACGAATATTGAATAGGTGATTAGATCAAACTCATAGGAAAGAAACGTCCGTTATTAGAATGCATGAATATTGTATTGCTTTAAGAAAATGCACTGAAAAAACGGCTGAATTGTTACTTACTAAAAAGAACCAAGCTAATTCGTTGCATCAGCAACAGTAAACTTATGACAGATATACATAGAACAATTTCTATCTTTTAATATGGATTTAACGTTTGTTAACCAAAGGTGGGCCAAAGATTAAAATAACCAAAAGTTTATATAAAAGACGTTCAGGTGGTTAATGGCTATGAAATAACAACAAAATTCTACAATTGCCATACTAAGCTTGATGATATTTTTGAAAAAAAAAAAACTAGAGAATTCTTTGTTTAATTATTCCTTCTTAACCCCATGAAAGCCCTTTATCAATGTGTCATTTTATAGATCATGACTCAACAGAGCGTTTAGTGCTCTACATATGCTCCAATATTATTCATTGTTACTGATATTCTCATGCTTATAAGTACACAATGAGCAACATACTGAGATGCATATTTATTACCATTATGAAGAATTACTATTTTCAAGATTATTCTAAAATACATTCTAACATTTCATAGAATTTTTTTTTCATATAGCTTCTATGAAGAGGTAAAAAACGGCCGCCATTTTAACGATATGGTTCTAATTTTTATGCAACATTGGCTGAAGAATAATGGATGAGCCCCTGAGGAAAAAGCAACATTGTCCAAATATTTCATCATCATCAAGAAATATTGGATATTCGTGGAATTCCTTGAAAGCAAACATCGTTTCTAGTAAATCGACTGGCTGTATTTGTGTGCAATCTTATAGGGTAAAGAAGAGAAATCGTTGACTTTAACTCGACGAACTGAAACCGGATTGAGGTACACAGGAACCCACTTAAGAGTAGTGAAGAATAATTCAGTCTTGAAATGTGCTTAAAAGGTCATGATGCCGCATACTGAAGCATTTAAGAATGTGTATCAGGTTAATGATTGACGCTTCTTTGAAAATGAATCACCTCGTTAAGGGTGTCACTGGACAAAGCCGTATATGAAATTGAATTTCCAGAAACCGGACGTTGACAAGGAGACGTTGTATGGCTACGACGGGGTGAAAATGCATTAAGAAGGTGAAGAGGCTATGCTAAGAGCGGGGAACTATTCGTAATGAATTGGTTGGCACATGGAAAGTAAACAATGCTGTTAATATGTCCACTTTCTCTTACACTAGATTTTGAAATACCGACCTTCATAGCTTTAGAAGAAAAAAGTGACATTGAAGCGAAAAGTCATTTTCCAGCTCGATTGGACATAAGCTCATTCTTCTTGTGCAATTAAGAAATACTTATGTGAATTAGAAACTGAAAACAATAGGCTTATTGTTTGGCTAACGTGCTCTCCGCCTTTAAACCCATCGAGAACATTTGGAGCATTGTCAAGAAGTGTTGTTACGAGGGAACTAATCAAGTTGTATCCGAAAATGAGATTTAGGAAGTAATACTAACTGTGGAAATTCTCAAATTAATTAGTTTTACTGACAGTAGACTGCTTCAAGCCATTAGAGAAAATAGAAATTATATCAGTAAATAATATTTTTCTGTTTTATTTTTACACTCAGCTTATACCGTCATTTCTTTGAAATCGAACGTATTCAAAGTTTGAACACATTCTTGTTGCTTTAGTCATTGGCCTTCATTTTATGCTTACATAACTTTAGACTGTTTTGTTGATAGTATTACATAAAAACTGGAAGTGTCAAAAAATATTTTATATAATGAAGAATAAAATTCCAAATATTTCGGAATATACAAAAGACTAAGATTTCCTACATTTTTATTCATTTTTTAAAATCATTTCAACCCAAACAAGGCAATCAAGGCACTAAGACACAACTGGTTACTGGATGTTAGAGAATATGAAAAATATACTATTAAGGAGAGAGAACAAAAATTAAGAATATAGAACATTTCTAAACATTGTAATTTTTATTTGCATGAAATTTTGGAAAGTAGAGCAAAGTCTCCATTTTCTGCATTGTAATCTATGCCAGAAAATTGTGAAGAACCATGATCACAAGAAGAAGAATTTATACCAAATTTCTACACTAGACTTCTAAAATCAAGGCAATGAACCAGTGATTAGTTTTTTGTTAAAATATAACGTGGAATCTTTTTTTCGGTACTAAAAGAAAGGTGTTTCTGGCTCTATTTTTTTAAATCCAGATACCAAAGGCTATACCGAATGGTTGACGAGATCTCTTACTAAATCATTAAGTTCATCGTAAAAGAACAATTATGGTACATTGATTGAGTACTTCAGACCAACTCTTCATCTTTATCTACGCTATTATCTTCCGTTGAGTTAATTTATAGTAGGCCTCCGTCGTTCAGGGTTGACCATGGGTAGCATCCTAGTTGTCTGTTTGGCTGGACTATCGACGTCTGTGACTGAAGAGGCCGATGCGAGAGTGACACTGTTCTGTCACTGGTTTGCTGGAGCTCTCACTTCCAAAATAAAATTGTGCAGACTCTCGTAGAGACTAAACATTGTCTGTTAATGTCTGCCTGTGAATAATTGGTGCATAATTCTGAAATTACCATTTTCTTGATTCTACAAAGCCATCGTCGTCATCATCATCATCATCATCATCATCATCATCATCATCATCATCACCAGATTTAAAAATGGAACAGCTACTTTCATTCTTTAAAATTGACAACTTAATCGGAATATTAATTCAATTTTATTTCTTAATTGCTTCATATCTTTTCATAAAATTCTTTATATTGCAAAGACTAAAATTATTTAACACCTCTTTCCAATTTATAACTGTTGATTTGCATCTCATAAGACATCGTATTTATGTTTATTACACATGTAATGTTTATTTTATGGCATCTGTTTTTAGCACCTACACTTTTGTCATTGTTTTCTACTTTGAACATTAAAATAGATTCTCTTTACCGTTTGCTTTGGTAACATAACAGTCATTCTAACTGTAATTAATTAAACTAGACTTTTTAACAGGCATTAAAATAA
>OZ010592.1:67803022-67838022 GCA_963932145.1 Acanthosepion lycidas | reverse complement strand
CAGTTAAAGAAACCGCCCGGACCATGTTACCATTGTGGTAAATGGCATTGGATGAATTCTGTCCAGTTAAGAACAAAAAATATTGCAAAAATTGCAAGAAAAGTTGGCATACTTTAACTTCGTGCTGGTACGCCAACAGAACGAGAAAACCCCAAAATAAAATTAGGCAAGCTCAATCTGACAATATTGTTGATAGGAATTTAAGAAAATATGTAACCTTGGATATTTTCAATAAGTCCATTAAATTCCAGCTTGACTCGGGTTCTGATATTTCAACCATTAACTGGCGTACTTGGCGAAAATTGAACAAGCTGACCTTATTAAAAACGGATAAAACAGTAAAATCCGTAACTGGCGAAAAGATTAACATTTTAGGCGAGGTAATACTTACAGTAACACTAAATGGAGTTACCAAAAAGCTCAAAGCCTACGTATTAAAAACTTCAGACAACTTATTTGGAACTGATTGGATAGAAAATTCAATCTTTGGGATTGCCTAATGAGTACATTTTGTCGCAAGATACAAAGTACAACGTCCAATTTGGTAAATCTAAAAAAGGAACTCAAACAACAATTTACCCAGGTTTTTTCTGGCAGCCTTGGGAAATGTACTAAAATGAAAGCTCAGTTCAAGGTGAAGGACGGTGCACAACCGGTATTCAAAAAGAAACGCTATGTCCCTTTCGCTACTCTAGAGCAAATCAATAAAGAGTTAGATAGACTCGAACAAGCAGGTATTCTGTCAAAAACAGATTTCAGCGAGTGGGCAGCACCTACTGTCTACGTAAAAAAGAAGCCCAATCAAATACGAGTATGTGCAGATTTTTCCACAGGGTTAAACGATGCCTTGCAAGATCACCACTATCCTCTCCCAAGCCCTGAAGAAATTTTCAATAAACTCAATGGTGCAAAATTTTTTTCTAAAATCGACCTCTCGGACGCATACCTTCAGATAGAGGTGGAAGAAGAAAGTTCCAAATTGCTCTGCATAAACACCCATAGAGGGTTGTACAAATACAACAGGCTGGCTTTTGGAGTAAAGGTTGCGCCTGCAATTTTCCAGCAGGTCATGGACGCCATGCTGGGCGATCTTGACTACGCAACAGCCTATTTGGATGATATACTAGTTACTAGTAAAACTACGGCAGAGCACCGGAACCATATAATGAACGTATTCGAAAAGATACAAGAATACGGATTTAAGGTTAAGGAGGCAAAGTGTGACTTTTTCTTACCAGAGATTAAATACTTAGGTCACATTATAAATAAAGATGGTCGTCGGCCGGATCCAGAAAGAGCCAACGCGATCAGAAACATGCCGGCCCCAGAAAACGTTCAAGCGTTACAAAGCTTCCTCGGCCTAGCTAATTTTTACCAAGGGTTCATTAAGAACATGCAAAATTTGAGAGGGCCTCTCAACCAACTTTTAAAAAAAGGACAAACCATGGTCATGGACCCCGTAATGCCAAGACGCATTCGAGAAAATGAAGAAAACTCTTACTTCAGACCTCTCCCTCACACATTTCGACCCTAGTCTCGACATCATAGTCGCAAGTGATGCAAGCTCGTACGGCATAGGCGCTTGCATATTACATAAACTGCCAGATGGTTCGCGAAAAGCTGTGGCTCACGCATCAAAATCTCTACTTCCAACGGAGAAACAATAAATCTCAAGAGGAAAAAGTATTAACAGTTTTATTTTTTTCTCTCCTTTTCAAAAAAGAAAACTCTTTGGAAGGTGGGTATTGTGAGACCGGAAACTACCTACACAATAGACTCTCCCAGGCCTATATTAAGTAGGCGACATAGCAATCTACAGGAGAGTGACAGAGAGTGATAGAGAGTGACACAGAGAGTCTAGTACGACTACCAGTGTTGGACACTAACTTATAGTAAGCTCTGCTTACACTATCTTTATAACCTGTTGTTAATATATCTTTCTTACATCTAATCCGTGTTCCGTGTTTTACTTCTGTGGACTCAACTTTGGCACCCACATCAAATATTAGCATTATCCGAATTACAAGAGATGCTAAATAATCTGTGTAGGGAAAATGTTATTCCAGATTTGATCATGAAGATATATAAAATGAAATTTAGACGATGAAGTACTGAAAGAAGACCATCAATACACATAATTAAGGCAGGTAATAACATTTAAGACGATAGGAAGGAAAGAAAAACATATATAACAAGAAAACTGGAAACACTGAACAAAACTGGTAGTAAAATTAAAAGCAATTTGATTAAAATACCCTTTCTTGAACGTACAGGTGCGAAATATGGAAATTAACAAAATGTCAACGGCAAGTGGAATAACACGGATCAGAGAACAACACCCATAAAAATTGGTTTGCTTTATTTTACGGTATATCAACCTCAATGGGTTATTTAATGCCGACAAGATTTTTCTTGCTGGTAATATTTTTTAAAAAATGTATTGCTGGTAATATTTTGTTTACTAAAAATGTATTGCTGATAATTTTTTTCTTCAAAAATTTATTGCTGGTACTAAAACCTGTTTTTACACTTTTATAGTGTTTTGACTCCTGTTTGGGGGTTAACTATTCGTCTACAGCTGGGACACTAACAGGTGCTACCACTCCGGGTCAGGGTGGACCTGGGAACACCAGCAACTATGAGGTGGTTCCACGCTCCTCAAAACCTCCTGATCAGAAGCCTTCCTGTTGGATGTAATTTATCGTCTTACCTAGGACACACCGACATATCATAAAAGTGCTAAAATGGTAAAAATAGAAGTGGGGTAGGAAACAATATCAGAAAGAAAACCAAACATATCAAGTAAATGTTTCTGTGATTGCTTGCAAAACGCAATAAAGAGATAATTTTAAATAATGTTTCATTCCTACTTTTTTAATTAATCTAATAATTATAATAAGAACACGTACTGTTTTGAAGTGTTTGACGTATATCAATTCCCAACAATTTCTTTTCATTCATATGAGCCTAAATGGCACTGTTAGAAAATGTCTGTGCGTGTGTATGTGTTCGTCTATGCATATATATATATATATATATGTGTGTGTGTCTGTGTGTGTGTGTCTAACTGTGTGAGTATCCTGCTCCGAGACGTGTCCTGTCAGACAGACCCTTGCCTTCTGCATCAATGGCTTCGAGTCTTGCACACTCAGGACTATAAAAGCGTGCACTTGTTAGATCAGGTGCCAAATGAGGAGCTCTGTCGAAGGACCGGCCGGTCAGGCATCCTCCAAACCCTCGCTCAACTGGCATTGGAGGATGTTCTGACGCTCTTCCAAGATCATAAGAGCTAGAGGGACTAGATGCCTTTCGTGGGGTGAACGCCTTCATGGTAAGAGATTTAGCAGCAACGTGAATATATGTTGAATGTTTGTATCTATGTGCGCTCATATATATGTAGGGATGTCTGTTTGTGGGCATATAAATATGTGCTTGTATATGTCGTTATTATGATACGACATTATTATTATTTTTATTATTTGGTCTTGTATACACATACACCCTCAATACCATACATACACTTGTACACACGCACACACACACACACACACACACACACACACACACACACACACATATATATATATATATATATATATATATATATATATATATATACACTTTGCTAACCAGATGCTTCTCTATAACTGAATGGTATAGCACATCAGATCAATTGACGGTTGCGTATAGGACACAGGTTCTATTCCTAGCAGAGAACGCATATTTTCTACGAAATTTCTCGAACATTCAAGCCTGTAAATATAATTAATACTGCTTATTTAAAAACAGAGCATTTACTTAAATGAAATGCATCTACTAAAATTAATGTATAAATAGAAAAATATTAGTATGCTGAAAAATTCTTTTTGAAAAACATGAAAAGAATAGATTACAGAAACGTTAAGAATAAATAGATACACATTCCAAAAATATCTAAGTTTGTTAATGAATAAATAAAATAAATAAAATTAATTTTATGTACATTAAAATAAGACCAATATATATATATATATATATATATATATATATATATATATATATATATATATATATATATATATATTAAAAAGAAGAGAGGTGCCGCAAACGTTTTTGGTTGTAATGTGGAAAAATAAAATTTCGACACTCACTCTGATAAAGGTATACAAGTCTCAGGCATCACAGCCAAATATGTACGATGGAGTTTATATTAAAAGAAGCACATAATCTTCAATTAGAGATACTTTCATGCCGGGCAACACAATCCGTTCAGGCAGGCACAGCTTGAGTGTGTTACCAAAAGTCTAGATATGAGCCCTAAATCACCTTGGCTGCTTCATGCTATAAACTTTAAAAAAAAAAACTCTCTCGACACACGGTCATGATACTCAGCCACTCACCTTCGCTCATAAATAGAAATGGGCGGTCCTTCGCCACTACCCCATAACTGCTTAGTGTTTTGCAACTCAATCCGTTGTAATGAATGGGATATTTACTGTAACCCAGCTTAATTCACCCTGACGTACATGTACCTGTTAGCAACTCAGAAAACTCAATTAAAATCAGAAGCCATGAGAATCATGCCTGTCTGTATCAACAGAACAATTTTATTATTATTATAGATAGATAGATAGATAGATAGATAGATAGATAGATAGATAGATAGATAGACAGTGCGAGCTTGTCCCTACTATCACAATCTGTTACGACAACATTTCAAAGATATTCAATGTACGTATTTTCTAAAACATTAATGAATTTTATTTATTATGTTGACATGATTTTATTACGGAAACATTATTTTTAGTAGATACCCACATTTGAGCAGACGTTCCGTTTATTTTAAATAGTACTTTATTTCACCTACCATAAAGTGGGGCGCGGGTTTGAATCCTGCTAGAAGACGTATTTGCTTTAATAAAATTTCTTGAGGCCTGCAGACAAAATAAAATACAGATTTAAATAAACTGTACTAAAATAAGAGTATCGATTAAAACTAACGTTTAAGCAATAAAAATAATCTACGTATATAAGCAGTATATACATTACGAAGCTCACCCAAAAATAACATTTTTTAATCTCTAAAACGATATATAAACAAAAACAAAAAGCACTAGAAAGCAAAAGAAATTAGGAAATAGTTGTATATCAATAAACAAACACAAATATCGAAAATTTTGTTAATTTTGGAGAAAGAAAAATGAAAATATTAATTGTGATTTATGCTTAAAATACTCGGAGATTATGAAGTCATTATACAATAAAATAAGTTGTACTACTTTTTTGACATTATTAATGCATAAATTATCGATTGATAAAAAATGAACGACGGGTAGAAAATGCAAAATATAACATTAGGTAGGCAAAAACAGAAAGTAAAAATAAGACAAACGCTCTTTAATGGCATGTAACTGAAATAACCTCTAACAACAAAGTTCAGCTCAAAATGGGCGAAGGCGGACAACTAGTGCCTCATAACCAGCTGATTCGAGTAGATGGAGCTCGACAGCCCAGGGAGGCAGTCCATCTAGTGGAAAGAAAACCTTGATTTTAAAACCCCGCTGACTTGCGGTCATATTCAAACACGGGAAGGGCTATGGGAATAAATCCAAAAAGAAAACCCGAAAGCTGTCAACATTGACAACTTTCGGGTAACACCAGCAGCCAAGCCGGCCCAAAATGTAATGCCCTGTATTTCTTTAGATCTTGTCAGTATGGTCGAGAAAGGAGCCATATCGTCTTGGCAGCACACGTCTTCCATATGCCATCGACCAGCCTGCGCCCTGGAGAGGTCCCCCCCAGTCTCACCAGCAAAGGACGGAATTTTGACCAAACAGGGCCCTACCTTTATCTTGTAAGGTAAACGGATACCGAATTATTATTATTATTATTATTATTTCGATTTCTGCTATGGTCACACACCTACCAAGTCTGCGGGAAGACCTCAGGCAGGCAGTAGTGTGTTGTTATGTCTACATTTCATGATTTGTTTTTCTAACTTCCATAACATCACTAGAGTTACATGGACAAAGTTCTTCTTAGTGTGTGGGCTGGTACATACCAAGATAATTTTTTGTATTTCTCTTAAGCTGGGATTTTCAGGGATATGTTGACGTGTTCCTTTTTTATCATTCCAAGCGCACCTACTATGATTGGTACTATTCTTGTTTTCAATTTCCACATTTTTTCTACTTCTATTTTCAGGTTTTTAGAATTCGATAGTTTTACAAATTCCTTGTTTGCTATGTTACGGTCGGCTGGGCAAGCCATATCAATTAGTAAGAAAGTTTTGTTTTTCTTTTCGGTTTTTGACAATTATGTCTGACATATTTGTTTGAATCTTTCTGTCTGTAAAGATGGTGTAATCCCATAGAATTTTGATAACTTCTATTTCTGTAACAGGTGCTGGCTGATGTTTATACCACTGCACATTGCCCAGTGGTAATATTGACCCACTTTATTGTAACGATTTTTATTCATTTGGGCAAATACAGAACATCCTGAGATTAGATGATCTATGGTTTCCAGATATTTGTCACAGAACATTTATTTTGGATCCACACTATTATGCATGATATTTGCTTGAAAGTTTCTAGTGAAAAGACTCTGGTCTTGCGCTGCAAGAATAAAGCTTTCCATTTTAGCCTTTAATCCAGATGCTCGTAACTATCGATAAGTGTTAACTTTATCAACATCGGCGTTATTAGCACGTTCTGGATATTGGCCATGAAAAGGTTCCTCTTTTCAGCGTTGTTTCATCTGTTCAAGAGCTTTATTCTTGGCTTTCTTTTTCATATTTTTGTTGTAACAGTTGGTTCTTGGGTTCTGGTTTTGGTTTTCTACAGAATCTATTAAATGTAAATCTCGTTTGTATTTATGAGTGATTATTATTATTATTAGTAGTAGTAGTAGTAGTAGTAGTAGTAGTATTATTATTATTAACTATGTCTCTTAAAAACTGATTAAATAAATTTGGGATTTTTTTTTTCTGAAAGAGGTAACGATAAAAGTGTGGACCACTGATAAAAAATGACATGCTATCAAAATGTTGACAGAAAATTCCTTTTTATTTATGTTCTGCTTGGCTGTGAATTAGAATCCTTCATGAAGTATCTACATTCTTTTTACTAACAAAGAAATCACAAGAGTTGAATATATCGACTGTTGTTGTTTTCGAGAAAAATATTGATTACTCGCATCTGAAGAAGTACAAAATTCTTTTTCTCTCTTCGTATCAACAAATGACGACTAGTTATTTTGTTTATGCTGTCTACTGAAGTATATCTGCTGAAATTTCGCCCTGGATATATACTAAAATTGCCATATAGAACTGTAGCTTATTGATGTATTTGCATAATTCCTTCGCCAGATTAATGTTCGGCATTTATGAAGAAATACAACTTTACTTGTCGAACGTTTTACTTTTTGCCGTTTTTATTATTTTTCAGTTATAATTTAATATATATTTGCAGTAAATATGACATTCCTGAATATAACCGTCAAAGATTAAAACATGATTACGCTTCTTGCAAACACGAACAATTTAATTTTAGCAACAAACCAATAAATATGTCTGCAAGTGTGTATACTCATATTCTGGATTATATATTTGAATCTAAATATTGATATGAAAATATTTTTGTTCATAATAAATTTCCAAAATACCAAAAGCATCTAGTGCTGTACGGAGAAAATTACAAATGAAGAAAAGCCATACAATATTTTTAAAAAAATGATTCAATTTTTCTCGTATTATATTTGGTGACTTAAACAAAACAGTCAGGCGTAATAAACAGAAGAATACATAATTGATATAATTTAAATAAGATATACTTGTATTTCAGTTATATTAGCTTCTCAAAGAATAACAGGAATAATTTGTCTTGTATCAAAATAGCGTTGCATTGGGAATAGAATAAAATCTCAAAATTATTAGTTAAAGAAAAATGTCAATTTTGGCCTTTTTATTTGAACCAGCATTTTCATCTTGGTTGTCACAATCACAGTGTTTCAGCCGTTGCATTCTCCGGCCACCTTCAAATGTCTAGCGAAATCAGTAACGCTGGAATTTTGTACCTAACACTTATTCAATTCATGTATATCTCATATCAGTGAGTTCTCTAAATGGTAGACTAAAAGCACTTTACTCATACAAGATATTCCGTAAGCGTAGGGGGGGGGGCGATGGAAACAATCCACCCCACCAAAAGTATAAAAAATAGAAAGTTATATAAAATTTGAAAATTTACGACTTAAATTATATGAGTTATTTTGTTTACTTCTTTTGCAATATTGTATCTGCTAGTTGCATGCAGGGTTAGTAATTTTAATGTTAAATTGCTTGGAATGTGCATTCTTTTAAAAGGTCTACATAATCTGACGAAAAGATGGCTTTCTGTCAAGCTGATCTGAACTACAAAAGTATCTAAGCGAAATAGAATTAGACTATTTTGACCAGATGTTTTGTAATTTTAGCGTGTTATAATTGAAAAATTGCATTGACTGGTTTCAAGTGTTTCCTAAATGAATACACCATGAAAAATACATTTATCTAACTACCTAATCGTAATTGGTCTAAGGAGACAAGTTTTCTAACTATTAAACCGCCGTCACGATGTCCAAAGCTACATTTATATGCAAAAACACATCGTCGAAGGCATTATTGAATCCATGGCAACATTTATCATCCTTCAGTGTAATTCTGTTCACACTCTTAATATATTTATAAGCTGTTACTCGGAATACCACATGGGTTCTTATTGACTGGAGCCAATTACAATATGATAACTTTAATCTCTTATATCTTGTGCTCTTTTGCCGTTCTTGCCTATTGAAATCCGCATTATGTTTCATGGATTTGTTTAGGGAATTTGTGCGAATTAAAACTGCGTTTTATCGATTTAACAACTTTCGCCAATATTGTCATTTATATAGTAATTATTTCAAGTTCAGATATATTCTCAGATCTGACTAGTACTAACATCTTTTAATCTTGAAACTAAAATTAATTGAATAAATTAATTTTAGGCGAAAAGTTTCTACGAACAATTGTTACGATTAATAACGGAACAATTTCAATGAATACTTTTGTATTCAAACTTTTGGGATATTTGATAATTTACGAGGAATAATCATTTACATATATTTTTTTAAATTTTATTTTTATATCATTGCAATCACTTGCAAGACTCAATCATTAATCAATGTAGAGAATAAAAGAATCAAGATTATTGGGGTGTAATCTCCCATCTCATTATAATTAAATTCTTCATTCCTTCCACATCTTTATTAAATACTTCAATCCTTCACTTATCCTATTATTTTGATCTTCTACAAAAAGATTTATTTCTTCACGTGACTTAAACAACTACAGGGAATCGCCTATGCGTTTTTATTGTCATTTTATTCGATTTATGCAACAAACAATATGTTTCTACGTAAATTTTGCAATTCATTTTCAAATATATGCATTTACGCTGACTATTATTGTTACGAGTTGGATAAAAATTGAATTAAACTTACAGATATTCGCACGCTAATTGGTTTTCTTCTTTTGAGAATTGAAATGTTTTTCTAAACAAGACAGTGCTTCAATTCTTTCTGATTAAGTAATTTGAGGAACTTATAAGTTCATCGTTCTCTAAATTTTGAATTCATATTTATGTTATCAACATTTTCTATATTGAATAATAATAATAATAATAATAATAATAATAATAATAATAATAATAATAATAATAAAAGCCCTCGGATTGATTAGGAAAGGTTTCAATAGTCTCATTCAAGGGATTCCTGGTTGCCCATGCCTGAAAGAAATACAAAACGTTGTACTCACAAACACCGCTCACACATTACGAAGAGCTTTATCTATGTAAATTATGTGTCATCTTCATTTATTTATTTATTTATATAAAAATGATCAGTAGAAAGGGTAATGAAGCCATTTCTGATTTTAGGTCTTTGGTTGATGCCCGGAAGGGAATGTGTATACAACAGAAATCAAAAGTGGTAGTAGTAGTAGTAGTAGTAATAATAATAATAATAATAATAATAATTATTATTATTATTATTATTATTATTATTATTATTATTATTATTATTATTATTATTCTATACAACAAACATAAAGTCCTACATTCAGAAAATAAAACTAAATCCTTGTACCCCATCGCTTCATAAATCTTCGTTGCTTGGTACTATAAAAATTCTGCGAAAGGTGATCTGAAATCATACATCCTAAAGGTTAACACCTATAATACAACATATCCGGTTGGAAATTAAAATCCCAACAACAGCAGCAGCAATAATAATAATAATAATAATAATAATAATAATAATAATAATAATAATAATAATAATAATAATAATAATAATAATAATAATAATAATAATAATAATAATAATAATAATAATAATAATAATAATAATAATAATAATAATAATAATAATAATAATAATAATAATAATAATAATAATAATAATAATAATAATAATAATAATAATAATAATAATAATAATAATAATAATAATAATAATAATAATAATAATAATAATAATAATAATAATAATAATAATAATAATAATAATAATAATAATAATAATAATAATAATAATAATAATAATAATAATAATAATAATAATAATAATAATAATAATAATAATAATAATAATAATAATAATAATAATAATAATAATAATAATAATAATAATAATAATAATAATAATAATAATAATAATAATAATAATAATAATAATAATAATAATAATAATAATAATAATAATAATAATAATAATAATAATAATAATAATAATAATAATAATAATAATAATAATAATAATAATAATAATAATAATAATAATAATAATAATAATAATAATAATAATAATAATAATAATAATAATAATAATAATAATAATAATAATAATAATAATAATAATAATAATAATAATAATAATAATAATAATAATAATAATAATAATAATAATAATAATAATAATAATAATAATAATAATAATAATAATAATAATAATAATAATAATAATAATAATAATAATAATAATAATAATAATAATAATAATAATAATAATAATAATAATAATAATAATAATAATAATAATAATAATAATAATAATAATAATAATAATAATAATAATAATAATAATAATAATAATAATAATAATAATAATAATAATAATAATAATAATAATAATAATAATAATAATAATAATAATAATAATAATAATAATAATAATAATAATAATAATAATAATAATAATAATAATAATAATAATAATAATAATAATAATAATAATAATAATAATAATAATAATAATAATAATAATAATAATAATAATAATAATAATAATAATAATAATAATAATAATAATAATAATAATAATAATAATAATAATAATAATAATAATAATAATAATAATAATAATAATAATAATAATAATAATAATAATAATAATAATAATAATAATAATAATAATAATAATAATAATAATAATAATAATAATAATAATAATAATAATAATAATAATAATAATAATAATAATAATAATAATAATAATAATAATAATAATAATAATAATAATAATAATAATAATAATAATAATAATAATAATAATAATAATAATAATAATAATAATAATAATAATAATAATAATAATAATAATAATAATAATAATAATAATAATAATAATAATAATAATAATAATAATAATAATAATAATAATAATAATAATAATAATAATAATAAGAAGAAGAAGAAGAAGAAGAAGAAGAAGAAGAAGAAGAAGAAGAAGAACAAGAAGAAGAACAAGAAGAAGAAGAACAAGAAGAAAAAGAAGAAGAAGACTCCTGACAACGAAAAAATAAATAAACGGACATATGGTTGGCCAGTATATTTATTGAAATATATGTCATTATTATGAGATGCAATATGCTGAAAAATGGTATAGACATCACACTAGACCAGTCATCCTTATACTGTGAAGTTATTCTTTTACTGGGATTTCATTCATAACAACAGCCATATAAAAGTTAATAGACGAGACATACGGAATAAAGTCTACAACCCAGAACTGTTTTCTCATGGACACGGGAGTGTCATATGATCAAAATCTATTTGCTAAAGAATATGACAAAATAATATGAAGGTCTTGAGAATGAAACTAAAATATGTGACACTATGTGAAACTATATTACCTGTAATAATTAGAATCCATATCTACTTCAAGATACAGACAGGCGGAGAAACAACATTCCTCATGGTTTCTATTGGTAAAAGATTAAAAACATTCACCGTGTATATGTAACTCTACTCATCTTTATAAAAAAAGATATATACAATGTACAGTTTGTGTATCACTTAGCGTTAGAATTTGTGCAAACAAAAATCATGTACTGACTATCCACCCCTAACCGTCGGTAAATTTATTTATTAATGTATGCGATGAAATATTTGGTTTGCTTCGATTATATGACAGTGTCATTAGATGAAGTGTAAAAGAATACTGGTACTTCAAATGAAGAGTGGCAAGAGAGAGTTACCTAGCTTATTAAATGAGTAGAAAGTGAGAGTCTTTTAAAATCACAGTACACAAAAGTGCAAAGAAACAACTTATTAACAAGGAATATAGCTAACTGCATATTTCCTTCACTGTTTACTTTGAGGTTCTTCTCAGTCAAATTGAATATAATAATACTTCTTTATTTGTAATTGTAATGAACTGTTTATCTCGTTTGTGTCTGACTACAGGTGAGTTTAAATATTTTCCTCATACGAATGACTTCCTTTCAAAATATACAAAAAGTAACTCTTTTTAATGCAATGGGTGTCAAAAAAAGATATGGAACATTGATTACAAACTTTCTCATTCTCAAGAACTTTTTTTAATAGTACAGTTTTTTCGATCATGATTGAAATTATTTGTGACTAACTATTGCATTGGATAAATTGTTTTGTAAGAGATCTTTATATATCCATAATAAGTTTTCTTTTTTTTTTTAATTTCTGCAGGTTTCACCAATATATTATAAGGAAGAGTTGCTACAGCTTATTTTATATTTAGAAGTATTGTTATTATGAAATATTTGGTTCTCAAAATATTTATACTTATTAAAAGAGGAAATATCCTACTTAGATGAAAAGTTCTTGAGTGTGCAGTTATTGATTCTTGTCGAAATGTTAACTTCCGGTCAAGATTGTTTTCAAATATAATCTTTCTTAAAAGAAAAGCTAATTTATCAAATCAACAAACGTATTGATGAATTATCTTTCTTCTAATATCGTAAAAAAGTTTTTAAGGTTTTCCCGATTTAGAAATAAAGAAGTAAAGACTTCGTTTTTTTTTACATATCGCCAGTTTTATTTTTTTTTAAATCATATAAATAAATACAATTGTACTTTCATTTCACAATTTTTCAGTGAGGAGTTATAAATACCACGTTAACAGAAATATGGGAAAAAAATCTGGCATCATGCGGGCATCAGATTCTAAGAAATGGATAAAAATATTAAAAATTGATGGGTGTACGAATAATTTCGTCATTGATTATATATATATATATATATATATATATATATATATATATATATATATATATATATATATAAACTTTAAGGGGTAAATTCACGGCTTTAAAAAATAAATAAACTAAATGAAAAAATAAATAAAATAAAAAATAATTACATAGAAAATCAAATCAGCTCACTTTCGTTTCCTAGATTAAGAAATATATGAATTAAAAACTTCCACACTTGCCTTCATAAAGTTCCACAAGAAACGAAATGCGTTGGTATAAAAGGTTTTCTGCTTGTTTTTTCTTATTTATATTATTTTTACAGCTATATTTATACCTGCATTTTTACATATACATGCATGCATACATATATATATATATATATATATATATATATATATATATATATATGCAATATTAATTTAATATATAGGAGTTACTGGATCAAATTAATTATAATTAATATGATTCATTTTAAATCAAAATGGAATTTGTCTTTAGATCGTTCCGTTTTTTGATGTTTGTTTTTTGAAACATTGAGGACTAATTTTTTTTATGTATTTTGAAACTACGCTTAATTATTTCATAACTCTTAGTATAAAACACATACACACGCACATACACACACACATATATATATATATATATATATATATATATATATATATATATATATATCCTCTGTTACTTAATAGTATAGCACGTCAAGCCAAATGATGTTTCCGTGTAGGATACAGGTTTAATTCCTATCGGAGGACACATATCTTCTATGAAATTTCTCAGACATTCAGGCCGGTAAATGTAGTTAATACTGTTTATTATAAACAGAGAATTTACTTAGATATTTATATCTATAAAAATAACGTATGAACAGAAAACATATTAAAATAATTGTCCGACCGTCCATTTCACAATTGTCAAAAACAGGCCGAAAAATTACCAAGAGTTTTACATTGATATGTAATACAAGTGCAGCAATTGCATGCATGAGTTATGAAAGGAACGATTCTCGATTGAAATCGCCTGTTGATTGAGAAGGTTACAACAAAAAGAACAACTGAATATTAATAGGACTATTAAATGATCAGCATATCATATCGAAAATCCTAATAGTAGACGACGAAGGTTTAGGCGTGTATTGAAAAGGGAAGAAGAGAAAGTGGACAGTGAAGCGAATTGTTAGACAGACGACCGACAGGCGGAGGAGGACGAGGGGTGGGAGGGGTGAGAGGGGTTGAGAAATGAAGCAAACCCAAAGACGTAAGAGAAATAAAATTAAGCGGAGGAAAGAAGACGTGGGTTGATGATATGAAGAAGACGTAGGCGGAGGAGAATGAGGTTGACGAGGAGGAAGTGAAGAAAACAAAAAGTAGTAAAATTAATTAAAAAAAACAAGCAAAATGAGAAGAAGATGAATTTACAAGTGAACTTTTAGGATTCTTTAGAAAAAGTAGTATTCCTATATAAGAAAGAAAAACGAAATGATGAAAACGCTAGTATTAACATGACAAAAATAAAAGTGTGTTAACATACATGTAATGTGTAAGTGAAATATTTAGATATATTACAAGTTACGAACTCATTCCAAATTATCAGTATTGCAAAGAAGAAAGTAATTGGATGTAGCTGCAAGGAAAATTTCTCAATCCAAGACTAATACAAGAAAAGACATTTCCGCAGTTACTTTTTTATCCTAGAAATGATACCACGCAATTGCATTTTGCATAAGTGTAATATATTTTATAAAGTAACTGTATGGCAAGAAACACTTGACTCTCAAATATGCATAGATGACATTAAAAATGGAGACTGTTACAAGTAGTTAGGTTCATTAGCGTGATTATTGAAATATAATTCAGGGAAGTAATGCATGTTGATGATACCCAAACGAAAAACATTTAGCAATAGAAGAGATTGAACATGATGTAAACATCAAATAACACTGAGAAGTACAAGTATCTTCTTCTTCTGTACCGTATCCATTGTTGATCATGGCTCTTCGATTTTCTTATTCTTTGTAGCTCTTAATAAATTTTGTCTCTTTGCAATCTCTTCTAAACCTTATCCCACCATACATTTTCACTCGGTAGGTTATGCGTTATATTTCTCTGTCCTTCTTGCCTTCAAACTGTCCTGTGTTTATCAATTTTTCTAAGCTCCCTTTCCTTATTATGTGCCATAGAATTTTCGACTGTCTCTTTCCTTTTTGTTTCTATTTTCTCTAAAACTTCGTCGATGCTCACATGTTCATTCCATGATATTCTCAGCATCCTACTGTAGAAGCACGTCTCTGTTGCCTCAAGTCTCTTCTTCATCTAAGATTGCTCAGCATTCACTACCATATAGGACTGTTATTACATAAAAGCTCAATGATATTTGTTTTTAACGCAATTTTCCTGTTTTTTAATGGTATATAAAGACGGAAAAGATTGAAGGCAAGGGAGACACATGAAACTTTTAGTATAGAACTTATATTAAAAGTAGAGGGAAGATTTGTTACAGCGGTAGGAAATAGTTCCTTTATTTTTCTAGAGAAAAATAAAAGAATTGCAGATAAAATAACACTAACAGCGTTAAGAAGAGAACATTTGGAAAAAGAAAGTAAAATCCCTACAGCTCGAAATAATCCTACGAGATGAATTATATTGATATTAGTATATAACATTAAAATATTAAATATAGGCTCCACTGAAATAGAAATGAGATTGTTGATCGTCTTATACACAGACATAAAATGCTAAGACAGAAATACAAAAAAGTACAGATTGGTTGGGAAATTTGATCCACTGTAAATTGTGCAAATTAACTTTTTCTATGAGGTATTCTATGAAACTTAGAAAGACGAAGAAGAGAGCATTATAATGACCAAGGACAGTTGTTTAATATTGAATGTCACTGTTTCAGCAAACTCCGGAATAAAATAGAAAGAAAATTAAAAACTTGAAAAATATTTGAACCTTTCAAGATTGCTGATAAAGTTGGGCAATATGATCGTGACAGTGTTTCTTCTCATTGGCAGACTTTGAAGAATTCTGAAGAGACTTGCAAAGTGACTGAGAGAACTGGAAATCCAAGGAAGAACCCAAGATATCCAATTCATCTAAGAGAATTGACGAGATTTCTGTGACTTTATCTACAGTGAAATTCTCCAAGTACGAGTTATGTGAAAAATGTGTAACAATATACCGACAATAAAAGCTATAACAATGACGATGGTCATATTGAGACAACGAATGTTCAAAAGTTCATTGAAGTTACTTTTTTACAAAAGTAACATTCATGGTTTATCTTAAATCTTACAAACGAAAGTTGATAAATCTGAGAAATGATGAAAATTTGCAACGAATAGTGTGTAAAGCAAATAAAAAGCAGCTTAAAGACAATCACTTGCTAAGAAAAAATATTTTTAAGCAAATCACCCCAAGCATGGCAGAGGTGCCACTAGCACGCAAATGGTTACAGAGAGTGAGAATAATGAGTAAAGAGGGGCGTGTTTGGTAAAAGGATAAAGAGAAGGACAGGGATCAGGGTCAAGGCATCAGAAGATGTTGATTGACATTACATTTGAATATTTGAAGATTGTAGCTATCAGGGAAGCAAGGGATAGGAAGTGAGTTCCACTGACGAGAGGTGCGAGATAAGACGCTGTTGGAATAGAAGATATGGCTATTTTTAGTCGTTTCAACAATGAAAGGGTGGGACCGATATGCCAATCTAGTAGAACGCTTAAATCCATGCAGTCTGGGAACCATTGAAAGTAGCTCGTCGGAGTAGTTGTCATAAAAGTTCTTGTAGAAATAACAGAGGGAAGCCACTGCACGTCTGTGAGACGGACGAGATGCCAGATCAGGACCAACCACGTTGGATATCCGTCTCTGGATTTTTTCGAGAACCTTGAGATGAATAGCAGAAGCAACAGACCATATATGGCAGCAGTATTCCATGCAAGGCCAAACGGTTGATTTATAGATTTGAAGGATGGACTCAGACGAGAAAAACTTTCTGGCGCGACACAGAGAAACAATTTTCCTTGCGGTAGATGAAGCTATTGATTCAATGGAGTTGTTCCACTTCAGAAGAGTGGACAGCGTGAGACCAAACAGGCGCAGAGAAGCGCCCTCGTGCAGTTGGGCATCAGCCATCCTGATGGGAGGCGGGGATGGTTCTCTATGGTGGTCAACTGAGGGCAGTTTCGTTTTAGGGGCCTTAAAGTTAGACATTTCCTACTCCAGTCAACCACAGATTGGAGGTCCTTCCTGAGGCCTACGTCTAGGTTAATAGTAGTGTGATCAGCGTAGATGTCAACTTGGGTGTTGATGACATATGGAAGATCGTTGATGAAGATCGGAAACAGTGTAGGACCCAGCTTGCAGAACAACAGCATTCGTCGGAATGGAACTGGAGTAGAACCTGTTTAGGACGAAATTCATTTCACGGTTTGACAGGAATGATTTTATTGTCACATAATCGTTCTATAATACCGTATCCCTGAAGCTTACGAAGAAGGCCAGTGTGCCAGACCCCATTAAACAATTTAGAGATATCTAAAGCTACGGCTCGAGCTTCTCCGTTATTATAAAGTGCTTGATATATAAATTTAGTTATGGTCGTGAGAACGTCAGCGGTGGACTGGTTAAAAGTGGAAACCATATTGCTTGTCTGAGAACAAATCATGTGATGTAAGGTGCTTAACCACTTCGGCGTTGATTAAAGCCTCGAAGACTTTGCTGAAGAATGGTAGGAGAGTAGTGAGATGGGTCAGAAGGGTCACCAGATTTCTTAAAGTCAGAGACAACAGACGAGGACTTCCAACAGGCTGGAAAGCAAGAGTGAGGCAATAGTTATATAGTTTGGACAGGACTGGTGCCAGTTCAGGAGCACATTTCCTCAGGGCAACAGCTGGTATTCCGTTCCCGCCACTAGCCATATAGTAGTCTAATTTGGAGACGATGTCCAAAACCATCGATGGGGTTATGTTTTTGTCACTCAAACAGTACTTCACTTCTAAGGAGATAATCAGGTGTGGGTACCCCTGATGAGTCCAGCGTTGATTTCGATGAGTATTTCCGGTCAAAGCATTCAGCCTTATCAGCTGAGGAAGTTAGTACCTCAAATTGATTGAATAGCAGAGGTATCAAGGATTTGGTGTTGTTCAGCACGCTCTTGCAACGCCGCCAATAATCTCTAGAACTAAATTCGTGAGATGCAATACGTTGTTTCATTTTTCCAGCAAATAGTAGCTTTTCTTCATTGAGGACACGCTAGCACTCATTACGGGCAGAGACAAAGAGGCGTCTGTTGCGGTCAGACATGTCACTTCGGTACAGACGGAAGAAGTGATTCCTATGGGCAATAGCAGCTGAGCAAGCGACTGTAAACCAAGGACATGAGTGCGCTTTAACTTTATATTTTCTTGCAGGCCTCGATTTCAGCTTTTAACCAGGAGTTATTAATTATAGAGTTTGTAAGCCACGTGGTATGGTGGGTGTTTAAGTCACCGAACACGAATATATGCGCAAACGTATGTAGAGAGATGGACTTGTCTATATTATCGGAAATGCTGCCACAGTCTTGAGAGGAAGAGAAACGGTAGAGAAAGAAACGATAGATAACAGAATTTAAGAGAGATAGACGGAGACACATACATGGATGGTCTGGAGATTCAGTGGAGAGTTCCCTAGCCAGTGGGAGATGATCTCGGACGTAGACTCCCAGGCCATGCATGGATTTTAGAAACCTTTCTAAAGAGATGGCGGTAACTGGGAATTGATAAGTTAAGTTTGGTCTCGCAGTGAATTAGTATATCAGGAAACTTTTCAACGAGGAACGATTCAACACTGCAGAAGTTGAATTGAATACCATGGACGTTGGAAAAGGACATTTTAATAGGTTTAGGCGATTTTTTAGAGCTGGTTTAGGTTTATTTTTATGGTAGTTTAAGGTAATTTTGCGTCATGTTGGTAGTGAAAAGACCTAAAGTTATAGTAGCAGGTCACCATATGTGACATGAACCGAAAGGAGCTGGCACAGACTGCAACATAAAGTGGCCTCGGGATTGTCCACCGAAGGTACGTGTAGGGGCACCGTTCCATGCGCGAGATGGCACTACAAGCAACTCGATATTATTCAAATGTTAATCAAAGCATCCCCTCAAGACGCTAAGCAAGAGTTAGGGCTCTTAACTACCAGTTGTGAACAGCAACCAGAGAACTGTCAACCCGGTACCCTCAGTATGAAGAGACGTTGCCACAGACTGCACACATCACAAGAGATTCACGACTGTACTATTACGGAGACCAGAGAAAGAGAAACGATCCGGGAACCCCTTCTTAAACAGGAAACAAGGGATGAGACTCTATAGATGTTCAAGAGAAGTGGGGAGTATTGACTGGGCGATAGGCAAGCCTATCTACTCCTTCATATTATCAACTGAAAATTTTCAGTTGACAATATGAATACAATAGCGTTTTCGAAATTCATCCAGTTGCTAAGAATATTTTGTTTTGTAGTTAATAGTTACTTTGTTTTAATGAATTTCTTTCGTTTTTGTCTTGAAAAAGTCCACATTGGACAAAACGCGTCGGCTAATATTACAGTTTTTCTACTGTCTTTTACCATGATAAATATTGTCTTTTTTTACAGGTTAACAAATTGTGTGAATGAAATCTCTACAAATATCCTTAAATGTCTATAATTGGTAACCGAAGCCATTGGTTTATAGCAACGGCTTCCAATACTTAATTCTTGAATTCACTCTCGCGTGGTCATGTGTGACGTCATTAGCTGCAGTGTGATTTTCGCTTCTAGCGTCTTATATGAACGTGTTTATCGTTGCTTGGAAATCATCCATGTAAACAATAACAGACTATCATCACTGTCTTGTCCGTATATTGCTCAATATATTGTACAGTAATTGACATCTTTGATAATGGCTTATGTATGCCGAAAGCTTAGATTGGATTAAAAAATATGGATCAATATTGTGATTTTCTTTCTTCGTTTAATGATAATGTTATTAAGCTTTATCAGACGTTATGAAAAGAATTTACATAAAATAAATAGACAATACTTGTCTATATTATTTAATGAAACATGTATATATATATATATATATATATATATATATATATATATATATATATATATATATATTGAAGAGTGTATGTGTCTGCGTGTCTGTATCTCTCTCTCTTTCTCGCTCTTGCTCTCCATCGATATATATATATATATATATATATATATACAAAACTGTTTCTCTTTCTCTATCACTCTGGCGCAAAGACACGCATACCATTTTCACGTTATTCAACTTTAGTGCTACGAATGTTTTCAATCATATTTCTATTGGTGTCTGCATTATCAAAGTTCGCTTTTTATTAATCATATCATGACTGTAGACTTGCTTTCATGCTTTGGGCCTCATAACATGTTTGTTTAAGCAAACTATTCTTAATGAATAGCATTAGTTTTAACGAATCATTAATTTTTTAAGGACTTTCGATGCAATAATTTTTATATACAGAAATATATCGCGTATATACTTCCCAGAAATACATCCCACATAGAGAGTATTTCTGGGATATATATGTTGGAGTTAATCCTCCCGCAGCCAGTATAATTGACTAAAACAGTTGTGTTTGAAAATATGAATTTTACAAGTCATTGTTATCGATTATAAAATTCTTCATTAAAGTAGCCTTATGCCAGAGTTGATATAAACCAACAAATATTTATAATAGTAAACAATGTATCATTTCTTTGTTATCTGTCCATAACAATGAACTCGCTCTCTGTTCAGTAATTTTTAGCAAGTTAATGTTAATATAGTGCGTGAATGATCAGAAAATCCGGTGTTATGCTCGAAGAGAACAAACATCGCGGAATGATCAATACAGAATTTTTTTTTTTTAATTTAAAAATTGTATTTCTCCTGGTGTTATTTTGCCGGAGCATTATTTTATTAATATCTTATAATTTGCATTTAAAATTTTTTAAATTTTTTATTATATTTATTTTTTATTTTTTTTTTTTAATTATTTATTTTCCAGAAATTATGGCAGATGCGGCACATCGAATAACTTTAGAACAATTACGTTTTGTTAATAAACATCTGCTAGAAAACATCCCCCCTAGTGATGCCATATTGATATTGTTAGCATGTCTGTTATTTTTTTTAAAGATTTATGAAACTTTTGTTCACTATTTTTAACTGGCGACAATATCTAATTATTTTTTATAATTACTTAAACTGCCTCGAGACGAAACACCTAACTTTCGTCTTATGCCATTAATACTTATTTCATATGCTATTAAATGATTACAAAAAAGAAACAAAACCACACCTGTGCTTGTCAGGCGAATAGGCTAGCAGCCATTAGTGATTAAATTACCCGATATATGATGTTTCATAAAATAAAGAAAAAACCATAAATGCACACGGGATCTCCTTATATTTGCGAACAAGACGTAGGCACTCAAAACCTACATCATGAATAAGAACTTCTTGACAGCTGGGGTAATGAGATCTTTACTATCGCGGCCTTGTACCATATCAAATTAACACATACTGTTACATATGAAAATATTAGCTTAAATACTGCAATCCATGCCAACTTTAAAAATAGCTTTGGTCCAAATCTATAGAGGCTTCCGTTCTAAATTAGAAAATAGCAATTATAATTTTGAAAAAATCACTTTGAATTCCACACTTCACTCGATGGAACTACAAAACCTCACTTTAACTCTGATTCATGTTATAATTACAATTCCGGTCAAAAGACCGATTTGGACCGAAAGTCCGATTCAGGCTGAAAATTAAGTTCTTCAAATTACAAACTCCGTGAAGGTACAAAAGCTCACGTCACTAAAATTCTCACTTTAACTCAGAAAAAATAAAATTTTGAATAAATAAAATTGATTTCCTCAATTCACAAAGTTTTGAAGATATTTTAAACTGAATTTAAAACAAAACGTTTTATATTCACAAATGTTTTGTATTACTTTAAATTCAATATAAATTAAAAACTAATAAGATCACTAATTTTTTTTCATTTATTTTAAAATTTGAATTTTTAACTGTTCCCTCCTCATCCAGATACAAATCACAATGCTTGATGTTCAAGCACCAGATATAGAGTAGATTTTCAATCTCGGGATCATGATGATTCCAAAAAGCTATATTTTTATGTAGAGCATACACAACTGACTCGAAGTGGAATAACTACATTAAATCAATAGCTGCATCTACTGCAAGAAAAGTTGGTTAAAATTACAACGGGTATATTTTAACATCATCTCTCGGGAAATAAAGTGTATTATGTGATATATTGATCATCCTATCACAGTTCAAAGTTTATTCATGTGATTCTGAGCAACATTACTTCAGCTCGAATAGTTGTGGTGGGATTTAGTTATCAAATAATATAAATTTCAAATGAACTGGTATTTTTGTAATCTATTTCTATTACCCGAGATAAACTTTTTCGAAAAATATTTCTTTATCTTGTTGCAGCTGCACTTGAACTGGCAAATTGCAACGGTGTGCATTTTAAGAAAACATCTATCAAAACGATCAGGGTAGTACAGTGAACATATTTAAATACACATATACCTGTGCAAACATGAAGACAAAATCGGTGTACATACGCATGTATACACAATCAGAATATACACGCATATAATACTAGGAGGTAATGAAAAGTTCTGAGACAGACCAATTTCTCCAAATCTAGTCAAATGATCAACAGATGTGATTTAATCTCTTTTTGTTCGGTTCGAGTATATAGATTTAGAACCAAGGAAAATGCAAAATCCAAGCAAATGAACAAAAATAACCTACTTGATCATAAAATAACTAAATGCACAAAAATCACTTTATTCGCCATAAATTAGTCATTTTTAGATAATATTGCAAAAGTAATGAGTTGATTTGTTTATGCTAATTTATTATAAATATATGTAAAAAGAGGGAAAATTAAAAATAAAAATAACTGGTATCTTTGTGGTATCCAGTGGAATTTTTAAATTATCACAATCTATTTCTTTCAAAAATGTACATATTCTTGAAACAAGTATGATTAACTATATCCTCGTCTGTGTGACAATATCTTCTTGTATTATAGCCTGCAATATACAAAAGTGACATTTTAATATCTTTAGAGGTCCTAGTTTCTGGTAAGTTATGAAATGTTTGTCAATCCATTTCAAATGTCCATATTTTGAGCAATTATGGCCTGGATCAAAGTTGTATACTTTAACTTCAACATTTAATTTAAGTAGTAATTTTAGTTTTTTTCATTTTGAACTGTTATAAAATATGCAACTCCAGAACTTAGCAAATATCTACAGACATCAATTAAGATATTGCATTTATGTTCAGTGACTAAATGTTAATTATTTCATTCTTTTTACTTGCTTTCTTCCCATACTTTTTGTCATTTTTCCAGAATTAGAAAGAAATAACAGATTTTCATTTAAATCTGATATCATCTTTTTCAGTGGATCGTTTTTTTAGTATCACCATATTTTTCTTTGACACAGAATAATTTCCAAACTTTTAACTTTTTCAATGTTTCTGCAGTATTCTCCCCATTTAACACAACTGTCAATTGAGGTATACACCCCATTTCTTTCCCGCTTCCTAGACGATAATAAAGTTACTTTCTTTCTCCCACTCCCTCAATATGAAATCAGTATTCTTAATTTTTAAACCTGGAATGGATTTTTCCATTTAAATTTGGTTTACAAGTCTGAATATTTGAAACCGTTTTTTATCTGCTTCAATGAAATAAATATCATCTGTGGTATTTTAAGTGTTTGTTTTTCATTATATAATAATTATTGGTCTGTCTTTGACATAGAGCTCTCAACGGATCTATATCCTCTTGGAAATTCCATGCAGATTGAACATAATTTCATCATATATATATATATATATATATATATATATATATATATATATATATATACTCGCATTGTAACATTCAAATTTCAAAAATTTAAATTAAAAACATTGAAAAGGAAATCAACAGATCGGATGAGCAGCTGATTTATAGCATGTAACTGCTGAGACAAAATCCTGTTGATACAATTCTTCAAAAGTGAGGATTTTGCCCTTTTCTGGAAACTATGACAACTCATCATTTTGCACATTTCGCATAGAAGCAAAAGTTTGATTTGCTAGTTTGGGTTGAAGACTAGATAAATAAATTTATGGCAAATGATCAAAAATTGATGGTGGATTTCTAATACTTTTCATGTAATAACCATTTTTATAATCATATGGAAAATGCTTTTCACACACAGCAGTGGTTGATTTGTCAGGAGCGTTGTCTTGAGATATTGCCTTTAAGCATCGTTCTTGCTCATTCTATTCTTGGGGAAGACAAAATTTGCAAACCTTATTTTGTTAATTATAGTTACTATGAAAAATACATTTTTTACCATTTTGAGAAAGAATTTTAGTGTACTGAAAAAAATATTAACTTAAAACTATTATTTTGTAAAAATTATCCATATCTTCTATTGTCCCAAGCGTTTTTTGATGAGGAAGGCCTTAGGTGTTGTAATTTATCTTCGTGTTTTGTCTCTAATTTTGGCATTGGTTTGAATAGAAGTAGAAGCGTTTATTCTAATCCTTGGCGTATTGGGCGCGGCTGGAATTTGAGTGAGTGTCTTTCTATTTTTTAAAACATTCAAGATTGCATTTCCACTGTTAAATAAGGTGAGGTTGATAGTGGAAAAGAAATGTTTGATATACAGTGCCTCACTTATACTGATTTGTTTATGGTAATGCCATTTATATAGAATTTTTAGGGTTCTTTTAAATTGTGGGTAGATAGATATTTTTATATTACTTTCATCGGATAAGTGACACGTGAGGCGTCTCGTCAAGGTGGTGGTAGTATGTCCTATATCGATTTTTGACAAGAAACACAGTGAAACTGATACATTATATTAGTCATCGCTAGCTTAGATTTGATGGGGTTATTTTGATCAGTGACAACAACTTTTTCGGTCACCTACTTTTTGTAATATATTATAAATTTTATATGTTTTTTCAGAGATTACGACAGAAATATGCTGAGAATATAGCGAATTTGTTCTGCTTATAATTATTGAGCATCTAGTTGTAGTAAACTATGCTGAGTATTTGTACTGTTGTATTTGTAATACTGGTGCGTGCATCTTTTGAAATAATAATCTTTTTTTGTTTATATGTTTATATATATATATATATATGTGTGTGTGTGTGTGTGTGTGTGTTAAAAGAAACACATATGTAACTAATTGGATATATAATACATAACTTAAAATTGTATAAAACTTTCAAATGTATGTTGGAAAAGTATTCAGTATTGCGGATACAATATTTGCAATGAGAAATGAACACTTTATGGTAAGTGAAATTTTTACGCTTTAAATGGCCGTCAGGCTGCGGATATTTATTACTGTATCTACAGAGAAAATATGTTGGACTAGTGAGTCACAAACACTGGCCCATTCGCTCGAAATATATTTCCTTTCACCATTTACAATTCCTTATTTGTAGTAAAACATAAATTAACTTTGTTGTATAACATTAATGCAGCGGTTTTTTAACATAGTTTCCTTCTGTTTAAGTGTTCATTCATTTAAAAATGTGTGTTTTTTCTCTGAATCCATATCCTAACTTTAACAAAATTTGCTTTACTATAAGCGGCTACTGTTCTCGTTACTGTTTAAAAGATAAAACGTCTCATTACTCAGTTGGGAATATCACTGACATATATAGAGTAGATAGAGCTGTGTTGTCATGGAGACTAGGTTACATTTGTCATTCCTGTACATTTGTGACTAGTCCGCCTTCAATGTCTAATGTGTGTAGTAGTAAGTTAACTAATAAGTGTTGCGTTTAACAATTATAGAAAGGCAGCCGAGTCATCCAACCTTTGCTGCTGTTTATCGTCGCGTTGCTAAGACATGATCTATGGCACCACAAACTATGGATCAAAGAAGATCGAGATCCACTTGTACGCCTTGAACACGAAGAACACATTCTACAAACATTTGTTCTTGTTTTGGTATTAGGAACCAGCAAGTTTGTAAAATTATTGGTGATACACCCTATATGCAAACACATATACACGCACAAACACACACAAACACACACACACACACACACACATATATATATATATATATATATATATATATATATATATATATATATATATATATATATATATGCCTACAGCTTTCCAAATAATACCAGGGTGTGCACAAAAGAATTGTACTTACCACAAATTCTTAAAAATGACAGAGGCAGTCGAAAGTCCTTGGTCAAAGAACTTAGAACACAGCAAGCCTGAACCTAGGACAGTTTGTCAAAATTTGAATCCCTCTACTCAACACCTTATTCGAAAATTTAAAGAATACAACCGTTTTTGGTGCCAATGATACAGACTATCATATGATTGAAACAGTATTTCATTTTTCGTTGATGAAACACTTACCAGAGTTCATATAATTATATATTTTGATGGTCGACTATTCAAAACTGATCACAGCCAAAGTTCTTTACAAAGAAAAATTGCTAGCTAGATATTAAAAACTTATATTTATTAGTAGATCTGTAATTTGATTTCTTGTCTGTTTTTGCCCACAGAATCATTAAAGGTAATGATTACTTCAAGATGCCTTTCTACGGAACTGAAATTACTTATGCATGTATAATCCATCTTTCGACATTAGGCCTGTCTACCTACGATTCTCATCACTGATAAATAGAATTCCTTTTAGACGTCAGTACAATTAATTAATAATGCAGGCGAGAAAATATCTCATCTGTTCAAGTCGATAATTTCTTTTTATTAGAGACAAAATAAAAGGCTTCCAATTCTATAGAAGATACTCCTACTTTTATGGAATTGATTCAATAATTCTTAGAATCGAAAATGTTTCGACTTGAAACGGGTTGATAAGCCGTATAAAACAAACCGATCAGTCAGTCATCCCATCTCACTCAAAGTGATAAGTGTGGTAAAATAATCTTACTGGGGCGAGCTATGGCCACTGGTAAATTTGACGAGGATAAATCGGTGCAAATAATCTGTGTATGGCAGATTGGTTATGACGGACTCTAGGTTTGATCATACCAATCATAAATTACTGAGCCATCACCAGCTTGCTCTATATTTTGATGACTAGCTTGATCCATAGCCTCATGTGATCGCTTTCACAAAAAATACGACAGTCTGCTGCAAAAAGCTGGAAAAGCAACATAGTGCCAGTCTTTTACAGTATGGCAGTGAGTTTCAGTAATCGATGTTTCTTTTGATCGACGGTGACAAATATCCATTATGTTAAATTGTTGTGGATTCCGGGATGAAATCCAGTCTCAAATGAATGACAAACGCAGGAATGAAATATAGCAAATAAATGTATTGACGCAATAATACAATTGGTAATACGGCTAGTAGATCCAGAAATGCGGTTAGTAGCAATAATAATATATATATATAGTCTGGGAAATTCAGTGTCGAAGTAGGACTTCCTTCTGAATCTACGTGCTCGCAACTGTGACTCCTACAAAGCGGTTATCTCAAACTCTTACTCTCTCACTGTTCACTGTATCAGTGTATCTCTGTTACTCACTTTAACTCCCGAGCATTCACCGACAGCAGTACAAGTACACACTGAGCGAGTCCACTTGTATGAAAAAGGGGTGGATCCCAACACCCCACCTCCTTAGATAGATTTTTTTCTCTTATGGTCGATAATCAGAGTTTCGGTAAATTTTCTCTTCCTCTTTGACCTTCTCATTTCTGTGTCTTCCTGCGGTCTTTGGATCTCAAACGAAGATTGTATCCATAGAATCGTCATTTTCTGCGGTTGACAAGCTTGGCTCCTCAATCCGTCTTTTTTGTAATTGGTCGATATGTCTTCTATGTGAAAACTTCTCTCCTTGTACTGTGTACATTAGATTTCCTAATCTGTTGATTATTGTGCCCGGCTCCCAGTAAGCCATATTGTTTCTAAACATCCTAAAATATACCCGTTGTCCAGGTTTAAATGATCTCTTGGGTACAATAGGTGTATACTGGTTTTTGTTCTTGTTTGGCAATAATTTGTCAACAACAGACCTTATTCTCCGAGCAAATATCAATTCCGCTGGTGAAAGACCCGATGGCGTGTTCACGTTAGGTGTTATTCTGTACACTTGGGGGAACTGTTGTATCGCTTTTATCGTTGGTACATCCTCAGCTTCTTTAACGCTCTTTTTAGTGTTTCAACGAATCTTTCAGCTTGTCCGTTCGACCTCGGGTGGTACGGAGCTATCTTGATATGCTTTACTTGATATGACTCTTTGAAGTCACTGGAGATAAATTGTGTGCAGTTATCGCTTACCAAATAATCCGCGACGCCAAATCTCGCGAATAGTTCGTGTAAACAGTTTATGGTATTTTCTGTCGTCGGGTGTTTCAATCTGGCAAACTCTGGCCATTTACTGAAACTATCCACTGTTATTAAATAGTAGTAACCTTCAATGGGTCCTGCGTAATCCACGTGGATTCTGGACCAGGGTCTGTTGACTTTAGGCCATGGCTTTTTTATAGAGGATGGTGCCTTCGCAGCAGCAGCACAACCTTTTCAACTTTCCACCATTTGCGTAATATCATCGTCCATGTTCGGCGAGTAGACAAAACTTCTTATAAGTGATTTCATCCGGTTTTCTCCGGGATGTCCTAAGTGAAGGTCTTTCAAGATTCGTCTTCGTAGCGACTTCGGTATTACTACTCTCTCGTTATACAATAATATGTTGTCACAGATTGAGAATCTGTCTGCTAAATTCCTCACCTTCTCTTCTATTTTTTTCTTGGTATCCTGAATAAACTCGTCTGTTTCTGCTTCTCGTCTTATCTCTAGCAGCGTTACAGGTAGTTCCTTTATTGTATTGCATAATACCTTACTGATTTCATCTTCAGCTTGTAATGCCGCAATTACCGAATCTTCTAACGGTTCGCCTTTCGCAGGTATTAATCGCGGTAGTCCATCAGCGTGTCCTATTTTCTTTGATGGTAAGAACTCAAGTTTGAAATTGTAGTTTAGTAACACAGTTTCCCATCTTAAAAGTCTGTTCGCTGTATAGACTGGTAGACCTTCTTTTGAACCGAAAATCGTAAGAAGTGGTTTGTGATCCGTTTAGAGCGTAAACTCTCTCCCATAAATATATCTGTAAAAACGAGTTACTGCAAAAATTAAGCCCAATGGTTCCTTTTCGATCTGTGAATAGTTTCTCTCGGCCGGTAATAATGATCTAGATGCGTGTACAACGGGTTTGTTTGTACCGTTCCGCATCTTGTGTAGAATACACGCACCTAACCCATGTGATCTCGCGTCACTTGCAATAATGATTTCGAATTCGGGATCGAAATGTGTCAATGCTAACTCCGAAGTTAATTTTTGTATTATTTCCTTAAATGCTTTTTTACAGTCCTCTGTCCAATTCCAATTATTTTCCTTTTTTAGTAACTCATTTAGTGGAGCCCTCAGTTTATGCATATTATCAATAAATTCGCCATAGTAGTTAGCTAGGCCCAGGAAACTTGGTAGTTCCGCAACATTTTTTGGTTCAGGCATATTTTTAATTGCCGATGACCTCTCTGGGTCCGGTTTCCTGCCATTTTCATTTATTATCTGACCTAAGTATTTAATTTCATTTAGGAAAAAATCACACTTTTCTCCTTTTACATTGAACCTAATGCCCTGAAGTCTTCTGAAAACTTCCTTTATGTATGATGTGTGCGCTTCAACATTGTCGCTCTTAATTAGAATGTCATCCAGATAAACTGTCGCGAAATTATGGCCCGTGAGTATTGTGTTCATCGTTTGCTGAAAAATTGCTGGTGCAACTTTTACTCCGAATGGTAGTCTGTTGAATTTGTAAAACCCTTTGTGCGTATTAATGCAAAGGATTTTCGTACTCTTTTCTTGTACTGGGATTTGTAGATAAGCCTCACTAAGATCTATTTTTGAAAATATCTTACGCCGTTGAGCTTTCTAAATATCTCGTCTGGGCTCGGTAGTGGGTAATGATGGTCTTTTATAGCCTTGTTAAGACCCGTCGAAAAATCTGCACATACGCGGATTTCTCCTGACTTCGTTTTACATAAACCACCGACGCCACCCACTCGCTAAACGCTATTTTTGAAAGAATCCCAGTTTGTTCAAGTCTCTCCAATTCTTTGTCTATTTTTTCTATAGTAGCGAATGGTATGTTTCGCTTCTTTTTAAAAACTGGTTGGACGTTTTCTTTTAATTCAATTCTGGCCTTAAATTTGTTGCATCGTCCGAACCCGCTCGAAAATACCTCAGGAAATTGGTTATATAATTCTTCCTTTAACTTTATAGCATCTGATGGTTCAACCTCTAACTTTTTATAAAAAGAGCTGATAGGTAGGTCCCAAACGTCGATACCTACTAGATTTTCAGTATCTTTCATGACGTATATCTTAAGTTTTTTTGTTTTGCCGTGAAATTTAACATTCACTATTATTTCTCCCTCAAATTTTATTCGTTTGCCTGTAATCAACTTGGTAATTTTTTTGTGTGTGTAACATGGTTGATCTGTTAAGTTTTCACCATGTCTGTAGGTTGATTGTCGTGAAGTCGGAACCCGAATCCAGTTGCAATTTTATCTTTTTATTTAAAATTTCAAGTTCCAGATATTTCCTTATGTTGGTGTTGTCTTCGTTATGCATCCTAGTAGCTCTTATTCTACTAGTATCTTTTCTATTCCTACATTGGAATGCCTTGTGACCCTTTTTTCCACACTCAAGACATTTTTTATATCTAAAGCAGCAATCCTTGTTCCAATGTAGTCCTCCGAATCGATAACATGCTGATGGGCGGGGTATATTTGCTTCGATTTTCGTCATAATTTGTCCTGTATGTTGTACTTTTTCTCTTATTATAAAATTTTTGTTTTCTTTCCGGGGAGGGTGAGAATCTTTTTTCATTATTGTAGAATTTTTGTTTTCTTTCCGGGGAGAGTGAAGAACGTAGACTTTTGTTTAACTTACGTATAGGAGATAAAGCTGACTCCTCAATGTCCTTCGCGTTTTTCTTTAGGCATCTCTGGCAATCTTCCGATAATTGTTATAGTGTTAGTCCACGTTCATTTTGTAATTTTGAAAGCATTCTTCTGCGCATTTCGCTATCTTTTGTTGAAACTAACCCTTGAACAAAGATGAGACATTTGAAATTGTCCGGGGTTAATTCCGCTAGTTTGAAGTCGTCGCAATGTGTATTTACGATTGCGGCAAACGTGGAATAATCCTCATTATCGCTCTTTACCAGGTTAAGGCATTTCCACCTCCTGTGGAAGAGTGATGTTTTGGGGCTGAAGAGTTCTTTAAGACATGTCACTGCTTCGTTAAATGTTAATTCGTTCGTCTTTTTTGGCAAGATATAATCCACGAACTTTGTATATTCTTCAGTTCCTAATTTTCTAAGCAATAGACGTAGCTTTTTTGCTTCTGTCCAGTTTTGACAGTAGATGTTAAAGATGTGTTCATGTCTTCTGAAGTAACCTCCGAAATTTTTGTCCTCATCTAGAGAATATTTGAAAATCTCTATGGTATTTCACACTGCGTCTTACGAAAAAGTTGCCTCTTTTTTAATATCTAATTGCTTGTTACCCGCTACTTTCAATATTAGTTCCTGGAGATTCTTCTGCGTTTGTAGCAATTGCTTTTGCCATTTTTCTTCCATTTTTTCTTGTAGTTGTAATTGTTGATCATTTTGGTATTTTACCAGCTCTACCAAAATATTTTTACAATCTTCCATGATAACAAAGTTTTACGTATTTTTACTCCTCGTAACTGTTTGTCGTCAATTTCTTGTGGACGAGGGGAGGATTTTTCTATTTCTACTTCTTGTGTGAGTTCGAATCGCTCGTCTTCAATTCACTGTGGACGACGAGGGAATTTTGTTGTTGTTGTTGTTGTTGTTTTTTTCTTCCCGTGTGAGTTCGAATCTTCGTCGCCAATTTGTTGTGGATTCCTGTATGAAATCCGGTCTCAAATGAATGACAAACGCAGGAATGAAATATAGCAAATAAATGTATTGACGCAATAATACAATTGGTAATACGGTTAGTAGATCCAGAAATGTGGTTAGTAGCAATAATAATACATATATAGTCTGGGAAATTTAGTATCGAAATATGACTTCCTTCTGATTCTACGTGCTCGCAACTGCAACTCCTACAAAGCGGTTACTTCACACTCTCATTCTCTTACTTCCTCACTGTATCACTCCGTCTCTGTTACTCCCGAGTATTCACCGACAGCATTACAAGTACACACTGGTCGAGTCCACTTGTATGAAAAATGGGTGGACCCCATAACATAAATATTATTTTTAGGGGCAGTAGCATTGCATTTTTGTTATGCATCCCTTCGTTGCAATTACCACCCTTGTTTAATCGCCGACAGTTCCATTCTTATATCACTCGTGGGTGCTTGAAGTTTTTACGTGCCATTGATTTCCGTGTGGAAATAACTCAAATATTCTTGACATATCTTTGCTATTGTTGTCAGTTTCCTGGCCCCAATAAGCTTTATTCGGTCAAAAAATGCTAAGTCTTAACCACACTCCATGAATATCACTGCTACACTGTCAAAAAGACACAACACTTTTACTCATTTTATAACACATATTTCATACGACTAAGTTAATTTCTACAAGAAGGGAAAAGTAAAACTATCCAGTATAATGTATTCGCTAATTTTGGGTCACTTCAGTTCATATAACTTCGGAATAAATCGAAATCACTAATTGAGGGAGCAATATGACAATCGTTTAAATTTTGAGAGCAAGACAGATGGAGATTTATTCAAGAAAATGAAAAAGTAATTGGACTGGGCGTGAACCTATTATGAGGGTCAAGTATTTAGAATTAGACTGAAATATTATCCGCAAAAAATGGACACTTACTGAAATCAATGCCAGTCTTTTTCAATAGATTTTCTGCGTTTTCTTTTTGAAAACTTTTTCTAAAATATATTAACTGCTTTTTTGATAATAAATATTTACACTTTTACATATGCCACATGATTGACTTAAAAATTGAACGAAGATATAATAGTACTATAAATGTTTGTTTTATTATATTAGGTTGGTGCAAAAATAATATCGTTTTCTGACGTATTTTCTTACGTCAAAAAACGATAGTATTTTTGCACCAACCTAATATATTTTTAATTCGTTGTAGAAAAACCTTACACGATTTCTCTGTGCATCAGCTTTAATAATTGCAAAATAGTCATAGATATATATGCATATATGTACATGTGTCCACATGTATATATATAATATACATGTATACATATAAATGAGTGGATATTCAGGTCAATACACAACGGTGAGTGTTTCATGCTTAAACACAATCTTCAGGCTATGCGTGTTTTGTTATGGTCCAACTAAGAAAATGTATGTACATATCAACCATATAGAAAACCCAAAGACATGCCACTTTATTTACTCACATCTTCAAATCATCCGCCATCAACAATCAAGCAGATCCCACGGGCTATCTGAAAATTCTTTCGGCGAAACCATTTTCAACGAAACTAAGCAAGAATATGAAACTGCCATAAAAGATGGTGAATTTTTGGCAAAACCCACATACACACTACACAGCAAATTAAGGCAACAGGATAACAACAAAACGTAAAAACAAACGTTATAAGAATATTCATTAAACGTATACACAAACAATTCCACCCTCCTCCCATCAAGCACTCTCCAAAAGATATTCAATAAAAACACAGAAAATATCATCTACGGTTTCACCGAAGACATAACATTATAAAGCAGAACAGAAAAATAACAAACAAACGGCCCGCTCAAATCAACGTGTAACTGCAGAGCAAAGGACAATGTCCTTTAAACGCTAATTGCTTGCAAAACCCTACGCTAAGCAATTGTAAAATCAGTAGATAACGAAGAAAAATTAAACCTAGGAGCAACTGAAGGCTTCTTGAAACAGAGAAGTTACGCACACAGAACATCTTTTACAAAAGGTGAATACGCGAAAAACACAATGATTTCAAAATAAATATAGAAAATTAAAAACAAAAACGAAGTCGCAAAAAAATAACATGGAAAATAAGGGAAACCACATCCGCTTATAAAAACAAATTCAAAAGAAATTGGCTCTAATTACCATCGGATAAGACAAATGACTAAATGAAGAATCAGAACTAATCGCAAAATGCAAACAGAAAAACAAATTTTTACTACTTTACTAGAAAAATAGAAAACTAAAAATTAATACGAAAAAATAAAACAAATTAAGTAAATAATAAACAAATGATCTAATGACGCTTTCCCCTACAGGAACGCAGGTCAAATACTGCTGCAGAGCGCATATATTTCTTATATATATGATTTCTCAAATATTCAGGCCGGAGGACGCATATTTGTTCTAACAAGATTTCTCAAATAT